>SDVV010007130.1:0-17973 GCA_016164225.1 Gammarus roeselii
AATAGACAGTCAGCGTCAGCGTACACTTAATGAATAGACAGTCAGCGTCAGCGTACACTTAATGAATAGACAGTCAGCGTCAGCGTACGCTTAATGAATAGACAGTCAGCGTCAGCGTACCCCTATTGAATAGACAGTCAGCGTCAGCGTACACTTACTGAATAGACAGTCAGCCTCAGCGTACACTTAATGAATAGACAGTCAGCGTCAGCGTACACCTACTGAATAGACAGTCAGCGTCAGCGTACACTTGATGAATAGACAGTCAGCGTCAGCGTACACCTACTGAATAGACAGTCAGCGTCAGCGTACACTTAATGAATAGACAGTCAACGTCAGCGTACACTTAATGAATAGACAGTCGGCGTCAGCGTGCACCTACTGAATAGACAGTCAGCGTCAGCGTACACTTAACGAATAGACAGTCAGCGTCAGCGTACACCTATTGAATAGACAGTCAGCGTCAGCGTACACTTAATGAATAGACAGTCATCGTCAGCACACACCTATTGAATAGACAGTCAGCGTCAGCGTACACCTACTGAATAGACAAGCAGCCTCAGCATACACCTACTGAAAAGATAGGCCTACTGGAGAGACAAGCAGCCTCAGCATACACCTACTGAAGAGATAGGCCTCGGAATCGACAAGCAGCGTCAGCATACACCTACTGAGGAGATAGGCCTTCTGGAGAGACAAGCAGCCTCAGCATACACCAACTGAAGAGATAGGCCTACTTAATAGACAAGCAGCCTCAGCATACACCTTCTGAAGAGATAGGCCTACTGAATAGACAAGCAGCCTCAGCATACACCTACTGAAGAGATATGCCTACTGGAGAGACTAGCAGCCTCAGCATACACCTACTGAAGAGATAGGCCTACTGAAGAAACAAGCAGCCTCGGCATACACCTACTGAAGAGATAGGCCTACTGAAGAAACAAGCAGCCTCGGCATACACCTACTGAAGAGATAGGCCTACTGAAGAAACAAGCAGCCTCGGCATACACCTACTGAAGAGATATGCCTACTGAAGAAACAAGCAGCCTCGGCATACACCTACTGAAGAGATAGGCCTACTGAAGAGACAAGCAGCCTTAGCGTTCTTTCCATTGTTTTATAATTTGGCTCATTTTTTATTCCCGACTTGGTTCAACCCTCGGCTTAAGCGCTCGGGCGAACCAAATCACTTCATCTGCTCTGGATGAGGCGGGGGTGGTTCAGCACTGGAGTGGGGAGGCGGGGGTGAGCCAGCACGGGAGCGTGGGAGACGGGAGTGAGCCAGCAATGGAGCGTGGGAGGCGTGGTGGAGCCAGCACTGGAGCGTGGGAGACGGGAGTGAGCCAGCAATGGAGCGGGGGTGGCGGGGGTGAGCCAACACTGAAGCGTGGGGACGGGAGTGAGCCAGCACTGGAGCGTGGGAAACGGGAGTGAGCCAGAAATGGAGCGTGGGAGGTAAGGGTGAGCCAGCACTGGAGCATGGGAGACGGGAGTGAGCCAGCAATATAGCGTGGAATGCGAGGGTGAGCAGGCGAGGGTGATCCAGCACTGGAACGTGGGAACGGGAGTGAGCCAGCAAGGAGGGACCAGCACTGACGTGGGACGGGAGTGAGCCAGCAATGGAGCGTGGGAGGCGAGGGGGAGCCAGCACTGTAGCGTGGGGACGGGAGTGAGCCAGCACTGGAGCGTAGGAGGCCGGGGCAAGCTGCACTTGAGTGTAGGAGGCGAGGGAGAGCCAGCAGTGGAGCATGGGAGGCGAGTGAGTCAGCACTGGAGAAAGGAAGACGGGGCAAGCTAACACTGGAGCGTGGGAGGCGGAGGTGAAATAACACTGGAGCGTGGGAGTCGCGGGTGAGCCAGCACTGGAGCGTGGGAAGCGGCGATAAGCCAGCACTGAAGCATGGGTGGCGTGGTTAGCCGGCATTGGAGCGTGGAAGGCGGGGTAAGTCAACAATGTAGCGTGGGAGGCGGAGTTGAATCAGCACTGGAGCTGTTTACAAGTGTTTATAAGTGTAGTGAGAGAACAACAGGCCTATTGGCCCAAACTAGGTTGCCTTTTGATAGTAAGAGGATTTGTTCTGAAGAAGAACGTCTAAGAAAGCTTTGTGTGCCATTTCTGTTTTTAGAACATCAAGAAAGGGAACGGCTTAGCTATATATCGACGATTTAAGTAGAACTTATCAAACCGTGATTCGAACGTTACAATTGTATTACTGTTTACAACCTCCGCTGAAAGTTTGTTCTACAACTCTATACGTGAAGAAATTGCGCGTGATGTCAAGGGAGAAACGTTTCCTAACGATTTTGTATCCATTGTCGCTCCGTTTTCATCTAAAAGGAAAAGATTCGCTCGGTCGATGTTTTCCTTACCCTTCATAATCTTCCACACTTCGATCATGTCGCTTCTGACTCGACGTTTCTCTAGCGAATAAAGGTTGAGTTCACGTAGCCTGTCTTCGTACGATTTATTCTGCAGCAAAGGGAGGAGTTTGGTAGCCCTACGCTGAACCTTTTCTAATTTATTAACGTCTTTTCTAAGGTATGGAGACCAGAATTGAACGGAGTACTCGAGATGCGGTCTAACAAATGCATTGTATAGCTTGAGCATGCAGTCCGGGTTTTTGTACTAGATAGTGCGAGATACCATACCTAGCATTTTGTTGCCTTTCTTGGCAGCATCGTTACATTGCGTGCTTCTTTTTAAGTCGTTACTAATGATGACACTTAAATCTCTCTCTTCGGTGACAGGAATGAGTTTCTTTCCGACCATGGCGTATTTGCGTTGGAGGTTATGAGGACCTATGTACAAAACTTTACATTTGTCTACATTAAATTTCATTCGCCACTTCTCTGTCCAATCAACAATTTTGTTCACGTCTAGTTGGATCTGCTGACACTCTAATTCAGTTTGCACTCTTCCTCCTATCTTAGTATCGTCTGCGAATTTGCTAATGTTTGAGAGTACGCTGCAATCGAGATCGTTAATAAATATTATTAAGAGAACTGGACCTAACACGGATCCCTGAGGCACACCGCTTGTAACATTACTCCAGGGGGAGCGAGCTCCGTCGCCTGGATTACCGATGCAGTGCAATTTACTAACTAGGCGCTTGTGGGGGAATTTATCAAAGGCCTTTTGAAAGGCAAGGTAAATGATATCGATTGGAGATTTTGTGTCGTGGATTTCAATTATATTCTTGAAAAAGTAGCAGGTTCATTAGATGGAAACGGTTGTGTCTAAAGTCATGCTGAGAGTCGCCAATCAATTTGTTTGATTCTAAGAATTCTATAATTTTATCCGTTATCAAACTTCCCATCAATTTGTCAATGACTGAAGTGAGACTAATTGGACGGTAGTTTTCGAGACACTTCTTGTCCCCTTTTTTAAGAATTTTGGTAACATTGGCCTCTTTCGATTTTGAGGGGCAGGGGCCATTTGTAGAGATTGGGTGAAAATGTTCAATAAAAATGTTCGACGATTTCGTTTCTAGTTCTTTCAGAATTCTAGGATTGACTTGGTCTGGACCTGGAGATTTAGTGACTTTCAACTTATCAATATATTTGATAACTTCAGCGGGGGAAAAGTTCACTCTGCTGAGAACTTCCGCTATGATATCCTCAGGATCAGGAATATTCTGGTTCTCTAACGTGAATACAGAACAAAAGTATTCAGTAAGTAGGACACTCATTTTGATGTCGTCCGCTTCTAGCTCACCAACATCATTCTCGAGCGGACCAATTACAGATCTTGATTTTTTTTGCTCGAAATATAACTAAAAACTTGTTTCGGATTTGTTTTAGCATTGGTGTCAATTTCATTTCATAATCTTTTTTCTTACGTTTCTGGACTCTCTTTAGATCTCTTCTCCTGATGTTGTATTCCTTTTCTGCTGCGTCGTTATGTGGGTGTTTCTGTTTTATCGAGTGTTTGGCCTTTTTTCGTGACTGAAGGTGCTGCAATTCTCATTTCCAGTACTTACGCTGATTCAACGCTCTTCGCCCGTTTTTGCGCGGGATCTGCTCATATTCGATATCTTTAAGTGCAGTCAAGAAATTTTTAAGCGATTGATTGACATCTTGTCCAAGGATTATATTTGTTGACGCCATTGACTCTCATAAGCCATCAAAGTTGGCTAATCTAAAGTTAGGGACTTTTCTCAGTTTGTTGGCGTTTTCAACTCGAGCACTATCAAGAAACGGATACGGTTGTGGTGGCTAGTACCGAGTGGTTCGCCCACTGCGACGTTCGTGACATGAGTCGCTTGCACTAAATAGAAGATTAAGAATATTGCTACCTCTTGTAGATGTCTTCACCATTTGGGTCATGAACTTATCGTCTTCAAAATCAATCAGACATTGGCCGGTGGCAGTGCATTCGTCTGACTCCCAATTAATGTCAGGGGTATTGAAGTCTCCAAGCACAATACTGTGTTGTGTAGTATTGTGACAACATCGATGAGGGTGTTGTAAGGATTTATATCATCTGCAACCTTGTTTTTTGGGGGATGATAGACGAGAGTGATTTGACATTTTATATGTGTACCGACTACTTGGATTAATACTATGTCGTGTCTGCTATTTGGAATAGTGACTTCTAATATTTGCAGGGTTTTTCACGAGAAACAGCACTCCTCCGCCCTCTCGGCCTTGTCTATCTTTGTGAAATAGTGAGTAACCGGGGAGAGTAAATTCGCCGAAGTAATGCCTGGTGCTCAATTTCATCCACGATTCCGTGATTGCTATTATGTCGATACTTTTATTAATTGCAAGGATACCCAATTCTTCGATTTTATCTCGGAGAATTCTAGCGTTCACATAGTAACATTTGAGGGTAATGTTTGTTACATTAACTTCATTTTTTGGACTTATACTGCATCTACTTTGAGACCTTATGTCGGATTCAAGACTTTCGTCTTCGTCTACACGTGTTTTACTAGCAGAGCAGCGACTACAGCCTCTAACTCGGACTGGATTGATGACAGGAACTTTTTTGCTAGGACCTGCGGTGATGTTTTGTTGGGCTCATGTGTTTGTTGTGCATCTAGTGTTGAAACAGGCGGAGGTCGATGGGTCATTTCGTCGGACACGGCTGGCGGAGTTATGGGTATGATATCGAGTATGTTTTTTGACTTATTATCGGTGACAAGACTAGCGCCGATGTTTTTAAGGATGTTTTTGATGGTATCAAGTCCATACGTGGTTATGCGAGCCTTGTTGGTGATTCTATTCAAGTTATAGTACTTTGGGTCAATCATCGTTTCCCAATGATCAGAGAATGGTATTTTTTGTGCTTTGCAGAAAACTGCTAGTCGATTGTTTAGAGAAATCATCTTGCTTAACTTGTATCTGCTTTGGTTCAGATGGGTCAGCCTGCCTGTGACATGGATGTTCGCGTGTGAATCTTTGATATTGTTTAGCATGATTTCATACCTTTTCCATGTCGATTCCGTCTGCGACTTGTCCTTAGCTATGAATTGTAGTATGATTTGTTTAGTAGAATGTATCTTTTATTTTTCGATTCTGCCTTCGACCTTGTCGATTTTCAAATCTGTTTGGCCGAGTATTTTCTGTTTAATTCTCCCTTTTCGTTGATTTGATTTGAAGGAGATGACATTGTAATCACCAATCACAATAATTTCCTCTGCATTCTGAGAGTCCATTTCATTGGGCAATCCATCAAATCGGTTACGTGTGTTGGGTCGGTTGTGGTGAGATTGTGGTCTAACGTGTGTAGCATTGTCACAGCGTGGCTGCCTTCTGCATACTACAGTGGTGTAGAGTGCCTCTCGATCTTTGACTGAATTTTCTATCGATTTCATGCGGTCGTTTGTCTCTTCGTCTAGAGCTGTAATCTTCTTGGCCAGTTCGGAGTCTAGGTGTACTTGAATTTTTTTCACTTAATTTTGGGTGGCCTCGGCAGTTTCTTTGACAGCTGCTTACTCGCTGCTTATCAGATCTTTAAATTCATGAAATTGTTTCAGCACGTTTTCTAATTTTGATTCAACAGCTAGCAATTGGGTATCCGTGTTGACTGTCTGTTTTGGATGAGCCATTGGAGGCATGACTGATTTGTGCTTTTAGTGGTTTGTTTTCATCTGCCAATTGACAAAATATACAGCGCGCTGTCTTGCATTCCTCATTTGAGGGATTTCTGGGCAAGTATCTGGCAGAGCTAAGAAAACTATCTCAAAACATTAGTTCGGAGGCGTACGATTGGTGGCAAAGGCCGCAGTCTCGCTTAACATGAAGTATTATGAACTGGTAAGACACATACAATTTGACACCGCTGGCGGTCGCCAGCGACAACCCAGAAGTAACCGAAAGGAAATATTTATCTGTACATAAATGACAACCTAGTTTTGACTGAACAGGTCATTAGCTGAGAAAATTTACAAAAAAATTGACCTATAAAAATCAGGCATGAATATAATTTTGAAAGTACTCTAATAACGCTAAGAAGCTTATAAAATGCTATAAAAAGTTGTGAATAAAAGTCAATACTTACAAGAAATCTTCAAAGACATGAATATAAGCTAATAGACCAGTAAATAGGCAACCAAAGAAACTAACATATCAATACATAAAAAAATACGGAAGTAAATAATCTATTGAGCACCTGTGCACAAGATTTATTAGAGAGCCAAGGCTTTCTAGTGCCCTTGAGTCAATGTCCTTCTGGCACCGTGCCTGATGGACCCAGTCTAATAACCACTAAGAAGTGATCAGCACATCACAATGCTCGTCAGCGTTAGACTGAATATGAAGTCGGAGTAGGTCACTTCTGGGATTTATTATCGATCATTGCAACATCAACATAAGAGTACAGTAATTTCTCTTGGTGGGTTACACTTAACACTCAAAATGACTAATAGTAAGCACTCTTTTCTGGCACTCTAGTCAAAATTGGCAACACATGCTATCTAAATGCACAATAGTATATTCCGAGTGCGCATCATTGGCTCCATTCAAATTAAACACTATGAAGCCTTAGAAAATAGATGAACTCTTGGGCCGGAAACGCGATGAGCTGGTGTGCAGGGAAGGCGATGAACTGACGAGTAGCCCGGTGAACTGGCGTGTAGCGAGCGCGATGAATTGGCGGGTAGCGAGGACGGTGAACTGGCTTGTTGCGAGCACGATGAATGGGCGTGTAACGAGCACGATGAACTGGCGTGTAGCGAGTGCGATATACTAGCGTGTAGCGAGCGCGATTGACTGACATGTAGCGAGCACGGTGAACTGGCTTATAGTGAGCGCGATGAACTGGCATGTAGCAAGCGCGATGAACTGGCATGTAGCAAACGCGATGAACAGGGGTGGAGCGAGCGGGATGAACTGGCGTGTAACAAGTGCAATGACATGGTGTGTGTCAAGCGCGATGAACTGGCGTGGAGGGAAGAGCTGTTGTAGAGGTGCAATCTTTCACGTGGGGCGAGGCACTCGCCGCATAGGGTGCGGTGAGCAGCCTCAGTCTCGTCTAAGAGTGAGGGTTCGGTGTGTGGCTTGATGAGGCGCGGACCCAAAGGCTGAGGGGAAGGCAGGGTGGAGGTAGGCCAGGGTGAGGTCCCGCAGTTACGCACAATACTACTTACTGTACGTCGAAAATAAAAATAGAAGGTACTCTGTTAAGTAAATATAAGCATAATCATCACGAAAATTTGTTGGTCAACAGTAGAGGTCACATATTCCGTTGGATTATGTATCAATTGACAGTAGTGGGCATATTCCGTTAGATAAGGCATCAGTTGACAGTGACAGTAGTGGGCGTATTACGTTAGATCAGGTATGAGTTGACAGTAGAGGGCATATCCCGTTTGATCAGGTATCAGTTGACAGTAGTGGTCATATTCCGTTAGATTCAGTATCAGTTGACAGTAGTGGTCATATTCCGTTATATTAAGTATCAGTTGACAGTAGAGGGCAAATTCCGTTATATTAAGTATCAGTTGACAGTAGAGGGCAAATTCCGTTAGATCAGGTATCAACAGACAATAGTGGGCATATTTCGTTATTAGGCATCAGTTGACAGTGACAGTAGAGGGCATATTCCGTTAGATCAGGTATCAGTTGACAGTAGAGGGCATATCCCGTTAGATCAGGTAACAGTTGACAGTAGTGGTTATATTCCATTAGATTAAGTATCAGTTGACAGTAGTGGGCATATTCGTTAGATCAGGTATCAGTTGGCAGTAGTGTTCATATTCCATTAAATTAAGTATCAGTTGACAGTAGTGGGCATATTCGTTAGATCAGGTATCAGTTGACAGTAGTGGTCATATTCCGTTAGAGTAAGTATCAGTTGACAGTAGTGGGCATATTCCGTTAGATCAGATATCAGTTGGCAGTAGTGGTTATATTCCATTAGATTAAGTATCAGTTGACAGTAGTGGGCATATTCGTTAGATCAGGTATCAGTTGGCAGTAGTGTTCATATTCCATTAAATTAAGTATAAGTTGACAGTAGTGGGCATATACGTTAGATCAGGTATCAGTTGGCAGTAGTGGTCATATTCCGTTAGAGTAAGTATCAGTTGACAGTAGTGGGCATATTCCGTTAGAGTAAGTATCAGTTGACAGTAGTGGGCATATTCGTTAGATCAGGTATCAATTGGCAGTAGTGGTCATATTCCATTAGATTAAGTATCAGTTGACAGTAGTGGTCATATTCCGTTAGAGTAAGTATCAGTTTACAGTAGTGGGCATATTCGTTAGATCAGGTATCAGTTGGCAGTAGTGGTCATATTCCATTAGATTAAGTATCAGTTGACAGTAGTGGGCATATTCGTTAGATCAGGTATCAGTTGGCAGTAGTGGTCATATTCCATTAGATTAAGTATCAGTTGACAGTAGTGGGCATATTCCGTTAGATCAGATATCAGTTGACAGCTGTGGGCATATTCCGCAAATTTTGGTAGCAAAAAATTATTCACTCCCTCAGCGCTTTTCTCGTGAACAACTTTCCAATATTTGCAACGTATTTTTCTTTCAATAAAAATGTATTGATTGGATAACAATGAACGTATCTTCCATGCTTACTCGCAATTAGAATTCATTCGGTCCGAGACAAATAATTTTTCAAATCGGCGTTTTGGGATATATTCAGTGTCGGCGAACTTTTGCTGTTGACTGTACGTATCAATATTTAAGGGACGCTTTATATTCAGAAGGATATTAAGGGGTCAGTAGTAGTAGTAGTAGTAGTAGTAGTAGTAGTAGTAGTAGTAGGGCTGGGACGGGCTGAAGAGTCCATTCTAGCAGGACCCATCGTTCATGGGCTGCCGAGTGCTGAAGGCTCCAACGAAGGTTGTTGTCACCTTGGTGGCAGTAGTCAAACGTCACATTCTCTTAGTAAGGGGATGGGTTTGTCTCCCAGTGTTTGTTGAGGCGGTTTTGAATGTGTTCATGTTATTACCGTTAACCACATAATGTGGTAAACTGTTCCAAATTGTTGGTATCTTGATTGGAAAGAAGGGCTCGGTGCACTGATGTTCTGAATGCTTTTGGCTGCAATTTTTGTCATTAATTCTGTTCCTTGGGTTATAATCTCAGTCAAAGAGGACATAAGGACTTGCTTTTGTAAATCCGTTTTGGTATTTGAAGGTTTCTATTAGATGACCTCTAAAACGTCTTCTTTCTAGTGATTTCAGTTTAAGTTCGAGGAGTCTTTGTAGATATATCTTATTTCTCAGTTCCGGGATCATTTTTTTGCTCGGTGCTGAACACGTTCCATTTTGTTAATATTTCTCTTAAGAGAGGGTACCAAAATTGTACAGCAAATTCCAATTGAGGCCTGACGAGTGAAGCATATAACGGAAGCCCAATGTCCCTGGACTTGTAGTGAGATCATTAATGATTAATATTCCAAGGTCTCGTTGTTGGTCCACCAACATCATATGCTGGTCTGCCAGTACGCAAGTAGAATTTCGATATTGTAATCCGATGTGCATAACAGTGCCCCTTTTTCAATATAAAAGTTTATTTGCCGCTTAGCAGATAAGGCCACTAGTTTATCAAGATCCCTTTGGATAGTGATGCGATCTTGCCCACAGTCCGCTTTGTGGCAGAGTTAGTGTCGTCAGTAAATTTTGGTAGCTCGCTAACGATGTCGGTATCGAGGTCATTTATATAATTACAAAGAGAAGGGTCCCAAGAACACTGCTCTAAAATACTTCTGATGTTACCGTAGCCCACCGGCGTTTTCTTTGGCCAACGCAGACCCGTTGCTTGCGGCCTGTGAGCCAATTACGGAGCCACCTGGTCACGTTTCTAGTAATGCCAAGCGCCTCCATTTTCCTAAGTATGCGTTCATGAGGGACCTTAACCAATGATTTTGAAAGTCAAGATAAATAAGGTCGATAGCCTTGGTTTCATCGTTTATCTCGGTGACCATATTATAAATGTCCAGGAGATTGGACAGGCAGCTAAGTTTGCTTCTGAAGCTGTGTTGGGTTTTCTTGATGAGGTGATTTTTCATGAGGTGACATGTAACACTTGTTTTATCAATCTTTCCAAGGTTTTGCGACCACAGATGTGAGACGGATTGATTTATAGTTTCCTGACTCATGTCAACTACAGTTTTTCAAGATTACTGAAATGTTTACTGTTTTCCAGTTGTCATAGACCTGTTAAAGATCTCTGTCAGTGGACCACTTATGATTTCGGAGAGGCTTGTAACATTCCAGGATGCACGTCATCTGGTCATGTAGATTTGTAAACATTTAGTTTGCTGCATTGTTCCTTCACTTCACCAACGAGGAAGTGAATATTTTCCAACGGTTGCACATAAAATATTTTTCGGTCTACGGGAGTTGGCACATAAAATTTCAGCGGCGCGAAGGCGGTTGACGCGAAGGTGGGCGACGCGAAGGGGTGGAAGGGGGATCGGGGGGTTTTCGGCCCCACGCTTACGAATATTCATTGGGGAGGCTTGTGTTATGAACATTTTAGTTAATAATAATTCATAATGTTATTTGTATTTATATTTGTTTTTTCTTCTTTAGATAGGTGTATTGTGGTATTATTGGTTCTTTTCTGTTATTCATTTTATATTTATTCGATTCTGGTAGGAATATTGTTATAACACATTTCTGGAGGGGTGGGGTGTAGGGATAACCTAGGCAAAAAATTGGATGCGCTCCTAGAAAATTAGGTGAGATTGCTTAGATCTGTTATTCCAATTGTATTTTTCCATGACTGATTTGTCCTTATTTCTATGTTTTGAGTGTTGTTTCGTTATATATTTATGTCTGGATTATAATTCTTTACATTTTTTCTGTACATATATGTTAGTATTCCTATCTCGTTGGGGTATAATTGACTCATTCGAAGGTTGGTTGGTGGATTCGTAGCGGTTGGATTGGGATATTTTGTGTGTTATGTTAGTTTATCATTGTATATATTGTTTATAGGAATAGTGTGGTATGTATGTTTTATAACTCGATTTGCAGCCTTAGTGTGCGTTTGGCATTGTTTGGTACCAGCCTTATATTGAATTTAGGCAATGTTCTGTGTATTTTCCAGTCGATTATTTCAAATGTATATAATATCTATAGGAATAGTATGGTTTATCAGTGTGGCAGTTGACGGGTTGATGTATTTATTTCTTAGGATGCAGTAGCTTCGTTATGAGATTCTGTATACTCCATAACGCATTTTCTAGGTTTGAACTAGATATATCGGTGTTCCATTGACGCGCTGTTCCAATAGCGCGAGTAGATGAACGACACGGATTTATTGTAAGTTATTATATATTGAGGCCGCCGTGGCCGAGTGGTTAGCGTATCCGACTGCAGTGTCAGCCTCTGGTGCTGCATGTCGCGAGTTCGAGCCTCGGCAGGGACACGGCGGTCTTGTGGCGGGGAGATTGGGCGGCTCCCCCCTCTGTGTCTGCCTAACTTAGCCACCCCCCTAACTAGGGGGAAACGGCTGTATGTCTATACATACATACATACATACATTATATCGTGTTATGTATACTTAGTGATGATCGGTTGATTCATGTTGAATTTGTATTGTTTTCTGAATTTTGAATAATTATCGCATACAGTTATAGGAATTTTTAGAATATTTTAGGTTTGCATTGTCCATTTAGCACACTATTTCAGGCATAATTGGTCGGTTATTGCATCATTATTCTTATATTATTATAACTTGATCGTTTTAATATATTTTCATTCAGTTTCGTATATTTTCAGTACAGTTTCAATCTTCGATGCAAGGTATTGGGTATTTTATGCAATTATAAGGATAGTAGGATATATTACGTTTGTATCCGCAATGTAAAACATTATTTCAGGTATAATTGAGTTAGATGTTTTATATTTTTAGTGTTTTATATATCTTCTTACATCCTGGTACAATGTTTCAATTATGTACCTTAGGCATGATTTGTATCCTAGATCTTGTTGACTGCAGACCTTACATCACAGCTCTGTAGTAAATATGTTATAGTGGATTTATTCTATATGCGTTTTAATAGACGAAAATGGTAGGAGCAACCCATCCAAAAACTTATTCTAACAGTAAAACCTTACATAAAAGTTGCTAACGCTTCAACACCCATTACCATCACTGACATATGCGGTAAGCTTACATAAACGTTTTGAACACTACAGTCTACTAACGAGCGATCAACTAACATTACTTGAAACTAGTCGATATTACTGAATTTGTAACAAGCAAAGTGAAAAAAATATTTATGTAGGTACATAAACTGATAGAGATTGGTAAAAACTACTGAGTCAATTGGATAGATTTGATATGAATATAGCTTAAATCAATGAAGAAATACATGATATAAGTATGAAAACGGGGAAAAAATATAATCCTTGGTTAGATTAGGTTAGGATAGGCTAGGATGGGATGGGTTTACGGCTCCTCTACATTACAAACCTATCGTGAAAAGTGCTACAGTGGATCTGGTAAATGCTCGAATAAGTCAGATATTCTGAATTGGAACGCAATCTCATAACGAAGCCTGAATCAATCAATAACTTCTAAGTGTAGAAGCTGCAAACGGATCACAAACATTTATAAGAGTAAGACTTGTGGGAATAAGCATCTAGTGAAGACATGCGAGCGGATAAAATAATTGAGATGTACATTAAATTATTGAAAATTTCAACACTGACACTCTACACAATCCGGTAGATTAGTTTCCTCAGGACTACATGGCACCGGACCCAAATCCAATGTCGAGAGGTAAAACATTCCAAATTTTGGATCATTTCCTCCAATTAAGCGTATTTTATACCCAAGAATCAATTAAATTAGGCGAATTTATACCTAATGCAGATACATTCCTACGATAACCAATCAATACATACAACAACATTTATAAAATAGCTAAATAATATCCTCTAGTCTACCTTAACCGACAATGATTAACTATTATATATGGTGTATGTATCCTATTACACCCAGATGATAAATCCTACTCCAATATCCCACGTGATCTGGTTCATGACTAAGATCGTATACTAATAACGTAACAGCATAACAGTCACACCGTAAAATATCTGACATTTATCAGAAACATGCATAATAAAGTAATAATACTACGGTATCCGTTCAAATCTATAACAATTTCCTAGACCTAACTGATGCTATGCCTCTAGTAAGACCAAATCCTTGCCCACTGTGTCATAACAACGAACTCTTCAATGCGTTACTAGGTCACTTCTCAGCAATCTACGACTGAAATATAACAAATTTGGAGGTAACACCCAGTCATGGTACAAAACCTCAGACATATCACGCATCTGTTTAGTTCATCATCTCTGAACAACGTTGAACAAAGTCACATCCTGGACATAACCAAGAGTCTATACACAAGTGCAGTGGTTAAGAATGGGCCTGACATGAGTCTAAAAGAGTGTGGTCACAAAAAGCTGGGATTCTGTTCAATGACGCCCTAAGTAAATCACTACAACGATCAGCAGTTTGTCGGATAACCTTTCTAACAAACCCCTGGAAATTAAGACCAACATCCAAATAAAACTTGAGATGTATATTAAATTATTGAAGAATTTTACAATTGCCCTGTAAACAAATCCGGTTGATTAGTTCTCCAAGACGACATGGAACCGGGCCCAAATCCAATGTTGAGAGGTAAAACATATTAATATTTTGGATCATTACATCAAATTAGGCGTATTTTATACCCAACATTAAATGAAATTCGGCGAATTTATATAAAATACAGTTATTTTCCTATGATAACCGTTCAAACACGGATAACAGCAATAAAGTTTCTAAACTATGGACTAAGCAACATTGATTAACTATTATATACGGTTTATCCTACCACACCCAGATGATAAATCCTACACCAATATGGAAGGTATATGGTCAATCAATACATGATGCCGATATGCATTACCGATCTTGTAATTAATATAAATATAAATAATCCTGTGCTTTAACTCCTAATGTAATCTGGTTCATGAAAAAATTATATAGTAACATAACAGCAATACCGAAAATATCTGACATTTACCACTGAGTTCATACATTAAAAATAATAATATTACGGCATCCGTTCAAATCGCCAGTGTGCTGGGTCAACGCGAGTGTGATGGGTTGTGTCTTGGAACTGTTGGAAGCGAATGGGCGGAGTTGGCAGTTGAGCCAGTTGCTAATTGCTGATGATACGGCCCTGGTTGCGGATTCAGAGGAGAAGCTATGTAGGCTAGTGTCTGAGTTTGGTAGAGCGTGTGAGAGGAGGAAGCTTCGAGTGAACGTCGGTAAGAGTAAAGTAATGAAATGTTCGAGAACTGTCGATGCGAGCAAAATTAGTGTCACCCTAAATGTAGTGCTCATGGAGGAAGTTCAGTGTTTTAAGTATCTGGGTTTCCATGTGGAGATAACTGAACTAGTGGAAACTGAAGTGAAGGCGCGAGTGAAGGAGGGATGTAAAGTGTTGGGTGCTCTAAAGAGTGTAATGAGCTGTAGGACGTTGGGGATGGAAGCAAAGAGAGGGTTGTATGAGGATGTTGTTGTCCCAACTGTGCTCTACGGAGCTGAGACTTGGGAGGTGAGAGCAGAGGAGAGACGAAGGTTGAATGTTTTCGAGATGAAATGTTCAAGGAGCATGGCTGGAGTAACGTTGAGGGACCGGATCACCAACGACGTGGTTTGAATCAGAAAATGGATGGTGAAGAAGTTGAAAGACAGAGTGGATTCGCGTGTTCTGAGATGGTTTGGGCACATGGAGAGGATGGATGAAGGGAGATTGGTGAAAAGGTTTGATGAATGCGGAGGCGAGTGGTCGCAGGCCTTGAGGTAGACCGAAATTTTGGTGGAGAGATGGTGTGAAGCAGGCGTTAGGAAGGAGAGACATGAATGTGGAGGTGGCGAGAGAGCGTGCAATGAACAGGCGTGAGTGGAGAATGGTTGTGAATGGTTGATTTTGACGCTGCTCTGATGTGCTTTCTCGCCCTTGGCAGCCCGTGGTCGGGATGGTCATGGGTGGGGGGGGACGGGGGCGGCCATCATAATGCGGCGGGGTTAAACCAGTGAAAACTGTCGGGCCTTGCTGCTGACGACGGATCCTCGGACTGCACTCGTGACCCAGAGGGTATGTTGCGGGGGTACCGGCCAGACCCTTTCGCACAAAAGGGCTAAGTTGCGTGAGTGTGAGCGAATGAGGGTGTGAGGTGCGATCTATTTTCGGCCACCCCCTTTCTTGGTAATGCGGCCTAGTGTCTGTATCTGTATCCGTTCAAATCAATAACAAATTCTTAGGCCTAACTGATGCTATGCTTCTAGTAGGACAAATCCAAGCCCTCTGTGTCATAACAACGAACTCTACAATGCTTTACTAGGTCACTTCTCAGCAATCTACCACTAATATATAACAAATTTAGAGGTAACACCCCAGCCATGGTACAATACCTCAGACATACCATACATCTGTTTAGTCCATCGTCTCTGAACAACGTCGAGCAAAATCACATCCTGGACATAACCAAGAATCTATACACAGGGACAGTGGTCATGAATGGGCCTGGCATGAGTCTCAAAGAGTGTGTGGCCATAAAAAGCTGGGCATCTGTTCACTGACGACCCAAGTCAATCACTATCACGATCAGCAGTTTGTTGAATAGCCTCTACAGCAGGACCCATCCATCCAGTAAATCGTCTCCTAAAACGTTCAACTACACACTTGCTAGAGATCAATGACGACATTCCACAAAGATGCAGTACGGATTTACACCTCTTAAACATACATTCCTATGATTATCGTGGGAAAAAATCATACAACAACAACTATAAGAATAGGCAAATTAGGTTTTCTACTCTGCCCTAACCGATATTAAAAATTGTAATACACTAGGGTATCTATCATAGTACAACGGTCTACTTATACAAAATAAACATAAACACAACGAGCTTTGGCCTAGGGGACTCTCTAACTCCTCCAAAACATTGAAGTATGTTCCTACACTAGAAATACAATAAAGTAACAACAAGACCAAGTTTGTAACTAATGAAAACTTCTATATCTATAATATCCACGTGAAACATTGTACCAGGATGTAAGAAGATATATAAAACACTAAAAATATACAATATCTAACTAAATTATACATGAAATAATGTTCTAATTGTAGATACAAACGTTATATATCCTAATACTCCTATAATTGTATACTACCCAATACCTTGCATCGAACTCTACAGAGTATATACAAAACTGAATGAAAATATACTAAAACGGTTAAGTTATAATAAAATAAGAATAATGATGCAATAACTGACCAAATTACGTCTGAAATAGTGTGCTACATGAACAATGCAAACTAAAATATACTAAAAAATCCTATAACTGTATGAGATAACTATTCAAAAATTCCGAAAACAATACTATTCAACATTAATCAACCGATCATTACTAAGTATACATAACACGATATAATAACTTACAATAAATCCGTATCGTTCAGCTACTCTATCCACTTGAACACCGCTTCAATGGAACACCGATATATCTGGTTCAAACCTGGATAATGCGTTATGGAGTATACAGAATCTCGTAACGAAGCTACTGCATCCTACGAAATATATACATCAACCAGCCAACTGCCCAACTAATAAGCCATACTATTCCTATAGATATTATATACGTATGAAATAAACGAATGGAAAATACACAAAACATTGCCTAAATTCAATATCAGGCTGGTACCAAGCAGGGCTGAACGCACGCTAAGGCTGCAAATCGAGTTATGAAACATACTTACCACACTATTCCTATAACCAATATATATAATGATAAACGAACAAAACACACAAAATATCCCAATCCAACCGCTACGAATCCACCAACGAACCTCCGAAGGTGTCAATTATACCCCAATTAGATATGAATAAAAAAATATATGAACCGAAATATATATACATAGAATTGTAATCCAGATATAAATATACAACGAAACATACGCTCAAAACATAGAAATGAAGACAAATCAGTCATGGAAAAAAATACAATTCAAATAACAGATATGAACAATCTTACTTAATTTTCCAGGACCCCATCCAACTTCTTATCTAGGTGATCCCTACACCCCATTCCTCCAGAAATGTGTTATAACAATATTCCTATCTGAACCAAACAAATATAAAATGAATAACAGAAAGTAACCAATAATACGCCAATACAGCTATCTAAAGAAGAAAAAGCATATATAAATACAATAAACAATAATAATTAATATAAATTAAAATGTTCAAAACGTAAACCTCCCCAATGAATATTCGAAAGCGTGGGACCAAAAGCCCCTCGACCCCTTTCCACCCCTTCGCATCGCTCACCTTCGCGTCAACCGCTGCTGCTGCTCAAATGTTGTGTGCAAACTCCCGTAGACCGGACAAAATTAGCGTTTCGTACAGATATAATCTACTCACGGATGTTGGTATTATTTGGCGGGTTCAGTGTGCCGTAACCCCCATCATTTCATAGTTCTGAAAACG
>SDVV010007131.1:0-17973 GCA_016164225.1 Gammarus roeselii
ATTTATACATTTTGCATTGGTAATATTTAAACTCAATGATGATATCAGTAAAAAATACCTACAATTATTTTCCCTCAATATGATTTACTAGAATTGAAATTTTAAAATTGTATTGTTTCATTGAAAAGCTATTTTCGATATACCAGTTAGAGCAATTTTTGTAGTTAGAACTAATGTTACAACAATTACATAAATGTGAATAACCATTTCGATTACTGAATAATCATTGTATGTGTCATTGTACTAACCTTGTTTCAATGTCATTGGTCATGTTTTGATTGCGTAAACTCTTTCAGGATGGATTTTTTTTCAGTGATTCTGCTTATGTTATTTGTATTAACATGCTCTTTGATGCCCTTCAGTAAGTTCACTAAATAATCATGTTTTCCACATTGTTGCCACTTGCTCTCACCACAATACTTCACGACTCATCAATGAAAATGTTGAATGGTGGTCCCAATCTTTACATATTTTTCCCTATTTTCAGATGTTTGAATCGGACGATAAGTTATCCATGCTTGTATTGTATAAAGCTGCATGTAGAAAGTGTATGGGGAGAAAACCGAGTTTTAATGTAGGTAGAGGTAATGTATAATGATTTCGAGGATAGACGATGTGACCGGAACTAGAGTCCGTTTAATAGGAGAGTTATTGTAAGGAGTCAGAATCTGAAAGTACTTGGGTTCTCATGTGGAGGAGACTGGACTAGGGGAAACTGAGGGGAAATATCGAGTGCTCGAAGAGCGTATAGTAATAATAATAATAATAATAACAATAATAATAATAATTCTCATAATAATAATAATAATAATAGACCATATTGAAGCACTTGAGGGTACAATAATGATTACACAGAAACAAGTTTGACAGCGTACAATGAGCCCAAACATGGAAAGGCAGACCGATTTCAAACGTTATTTCAGTTAAAATCGGGATCTTGCTGCACCAGCAGGATTCTGTCCCACCTCTCTATTATTGGAGATAATTCGTAACCCTCACTATTACATAAGGCCTCCAGGAAGGGATTATTGGATTTTATAATACGCTCCTGGAGGGTATAGGCACTTCTTCTAGCTCGTACCTTAAGACAGTCAACATGGTATGCTGCAAATACAAAGCTAACTCTCGTTCTTCTGGTACACCAACCAACCTCCGAAAAATATCATTGTATGCTTCTCCCAGTTTACTGATAGTGGCTCTCGTAAATATACACCACAGTGAGTTACAGTAGATAAGGTAGCAGAAGGTTTTAAAGAGCTGTTTTTTTACAGGTGTCGTGAAGAAGTTAGATTTCCTCATAAGCTGATTGCCAACCGCGTTTGATTTCCAGAGTTGCTTAGAAATACCAGCATTGTCACGCTGGTCGATTGTTATTAAGTGACCTAAGTAGGGAAAACTGTCCACATAATACAACTGAGCACCATTTAACACATTATTCGTTGGGAATTGGAATCTTGCATGGTGCGCGGTTGTACTAGCATACAAACAGATTTGCTAGAATTGTACTCAATAGTGTTAGGGGCACTGAAGAGTGCAATGAATTGTAATACATTGGGTATGGAACAAGGAGATTGATATATGAAGAGGTAGTAATCCTTTGTGTTCTACCTGACTAAGATTCATGATGAAGTTACGCTGAGGAATAGGATGAATAATGACTTAGTTCGAATTAGAACGATGAAGGTGATCAAGTTGGAGCACAGAATAGACTCAACTGTTGAGTTGGTGACAAGATCGATTAATAAACACGACCGTTGACGAATAGAACTGAACTATCCGTCAGTAACCAGGGATATTATTTTGCGTTGTACTATTTAGCATTGAGAAGGTTGTTAGATGTCTTTGCTCTATCCACTTTCCAATTGGTTACCAGAAACTTTGACGTCAGGCCTCGTTTGGATTATAATGATAATTTGTCCTTATCATTGACGGTGACGAAATACTGATAATGTATAACATTAAATAACTGTGCAACCTTGCTATATAATGATAACTTGCTACCCCGCATTCCTGCGCAGCATTTTGAATGACCTGAATGAGGCCTAATTGGGCCTCACGACCAGGAAAATAGCCCATTCGACTGCGGTGATCCCGCTATTGACGCTAAATGATCCGCTAATTGTATTGAATTGATTGTACACAAACAGGAACACCGGAATTGTTGCGGGGAAAATAGATGAAATGAGTGATTGAGTAGAGTCGAAATGAAAATCGATACAAATGATGGGGAGCATTTCATTCAAGTATTAGCTGTTTTCTGTGATATTTGTTGGGTGCTGCGTCTGCCTACTCATTGCGGGGTTTTTGTGTAATGCGAAGACGCTGAACCTACACTTGGCCTGGTCGTTTTTCATGTTCTAAAATTTATCGGCCGCTGCTCATGACAAGTTGCCCACAATGGGCGCATTTTTTGTAATATGAGTAAGCCGTTGCTCCAACCAACAACTTTTTTTTAAATAGTGATGCACAGATTCAGCCATGAGAGGGTGTGGATTTCGGACAGCTCAATGAAACGTTGCTTTGTATTTTTTTTTTCTCGATCAAGGAAAATGTGTTTTTATGGTGTTAGTGGTGTGTTGCTGATGACAACAGTTTCTCCGACTTGGTAAGTGTGTGAAACTAATAGTTTTTACATTGGATTCCAATCGATCACCTCCTAGCCCATTTGTATAAACGTTTTCTCTCCCTAGTCCCATAACTTTCTGCAAGCAAAGCACCCACATCCTCCTGCTCACCCCCGTTCGTTCCTAACTTACTCACAAATACCACCCAGCACCTAGCTACTACCACTGACTCCCCATCCCCGCTCTTTCCTGTTTCCTAGGCCCAAGCATTTCTCATCTAGAAAGTTTCCATCAGGCCAGGCTCGGAAATAAACTGTGGTCTATTAATAAAGGGAAGACAATCCCCAAATTAGAATTATTGTAGAATTTCATTACTGTTTTATAGCACAATTTCCTCGCGGCAAACTTGGCAGGCCATTTTCTATTCCCGTGCTAGCGTCTGTTATAGTTTAAGAGCCGATAAAGTGCATAAAGGCATGGGAAATAGCGAAGTGGGAGACCCGAACGTCCACTGACACAGTGGAGTGAAACAAACAAACACAATATATCGGCTGAGAGGCGACCGTCGGGCCTTATTTGTGATTGTATCTATGACAGCAGGGCCGTAAACAAAGTCCTTCATTGAAAGTTAAAGCCGTTTGCATGCATCAGAGGCTTTTAAAATCATGCCTGTCCCGGGGATACAAAATAACCACTGATGACCATCCGTAGGCCCTGATGAAGGCCGTGGCCTTCAGTGAAAACTCGTTCACATTTACCAGTTTCATTGATAGAGAGCCGACGCTAATCTCAGATTGAAGGGTGGGTAAAGGTATCCTAGTCCTCTGAGTTGGCAAGGAGAGCAATGCATTACAGTAACTGATTGTGGATGGGAATAGTACATCAAAAGGAAGAACAATGACAAAATGATATGAAAATGGAATTATTTTTTTATGTGCTGTCAGTATGAGGAGTTTTTTTCGAACAGGCTTACAAGGTAGACTCTTCGCGTTACATATTACCCCATACATTTTCAATAAACTAGGAATGCATTTGATTACTGATGAGTAATAATGCGGATCTTCCTTTACCGTGACATCAGCGCGTTTGTTCTCACAATTCACGTTGGTTCACATACTGATTATTAACCGAATACAACTAAAATACAGCTTTTTCTTTTTCCTATGGAATGTGCCTGATATTACTTCAGCTTGCTAACAGTAGCCTGTGTGATGAAAGAAGCCATGAACTCCGAGTGATATCGTTCGTTCACATGCTGATTATTAACCGATTATTGACGGGAATAATACAGTAAACGTACTTCAAAACAGTACCGTCAAACGTGGGCAAGTCTAAAGTACAACGTTGATTATTGTGGAGCGCCATCGAGTGTTGACTGCCAACGAGTGTGAAACGCCTACGAGCCAGGAGCGTCAACGAGTGCACATTTCCTATAAGTGTGCAGGGCCAACGAGGGTGGAGCGCCAACAAGTGTGGAGCGCCAACAAGTGTGGAGCGCCAACGAGTGTGGAGCGCCAACAAGTGTTAAGCGTCAACGAGTGTGGAGCGTCACCAAGTGTGGAGCGCCAACGTGTGTGAAGCGCCAACGAGTGTGCAGCGTCAACATAATATTGCAAATGCACGCCACATCTGTTTATCTGCTATTTTTCGTACATGTTAGTGTACGCCCTGTGCAGAACACCTGCTGAAGTGGTCGAAATGAGGAAGCCTTCTGAGAGGTTGAATTTGTTCCCGTTCCGATTCATAAATGTGATCTACAAATCATTATACCTAAGCGAATTACAAGTCTACATTGTGGCACCGTCCAATTTTGGTTAACCTTGAATCTGCAATATGGTTCATACATTGTCTAAGGTGGAAATGAGATGTAACAATCCCACTCCTATTGCAAGAGATTTCCTACTTAAATTATGTGCACGTGCTACGGTTTAAGTTACAAAAAAATTGACGGTTTCCGAGAAGTTACTCGTTTTCTGCTCTTCATTTGATGATTCTGACAGGATGTTTGGTGAATCTCTCATTGCGGCGCTCGGGAGGGAGAAATTGAACCTGGTTATGCCTCAGGACCTGAAGGGTAAAAAATCTGTTCTGCTTTGGAGAGTCGATCCCCTCATGTTTGCAAACGAAAACGCATCCATTATTGACGTATTACAGGCGTATAACCCGTGGTGCAGTGCTGCTGAAATATTAAGTATCCTGAAGGACATGGTCTGAAACTTCAATTCAATTCATCCGAGATGGCTAAAAAGAGTCTTCTCAGTTTGCTGTTCTTGTTCAAATTCCATGGCCCGGGCACAAGTATAGAGAGAGTGTCCAACCATAAAGTTACTACACGCTAAAAATGCTACAATGTTGATGGACACACGGCAGACTCGTGCTCTCGAGATTCATCGCACAAGGAGTGCTCTATATGCTACTCAACCGGCCATACATAGAAAACTTGTTATTCAAGGATTCAATTCTGCCTAAACAGCTTCGCTGACCATCACGCTCTCTCCAGAGCTTGCCCGGTCCGCCGCAATGCACTGGAGTATAGGCGTAATTCTACCTGAACTCCTGCACTGTATTCGTCAACCACCAAATCAAAATTGTCAGTCAATGATAACAAAATAATGCCTGCTTTTGGGGCTGCCTCACGGATCTACTCTTGCATTGTGCTCGCCTTGTTGAAAAATGCTGAAGTCCCTGGCTCATTTCAGAAAAAAAAAGAATTTCCTGTTTTCTGCAAACTCCCTGCCACCCATCCGTCTTGACGACTTTAAGCCTTCTCTGTTGCTGTACTTACACGCTCTAAGTCGGAAAATTTTAACAGGAATAATGATGATGACTGTGCCAGTGGAACTGTAGACAACCTTTCCATCTGTTTGGATAGCTTGGCTTCTGTCAGTCCAAGGGACGCTGATCGGTGTCCCGCTCTTCCTCTGCGGGCCAGTCCTCAGATGCCCGGCTCACCTGGGGGAGTGATTGCGACCGAGACTATTCGTATTCCGAAGGGTATGAGCAGCGCAAAGGCCTATAAGAAGAAGGGTGCTAAAGTTTGTGATGGATCTGATCTACTGATGGCTTGTCGGGAGGGTAACGCTATTGTGGTTCGAGGTAATGGTATGATGGCTGATTGGAAGGCAGTTGCTCACCTGACTGATGCTTTGAGTGACGTCCCCTCCGTAGTTATGGAGCTGAGTGACAGAGAGTTTGAGAGTTGCAAGTCTATGTTCAAGCCTTCGTTGCGTCAGAGTGAATAGTGAACTCCTACTAACTTTTACTTTTGATAAGATGAATACTCTGCACAATATTGATCCTGATGAACATTACTACTTGGAAGTGTGTGACTGCGCTTACTATGACGTTCAGAATTCTTAGCAGATTTTTTTTTTTACTTTCCTCTCTTAATTTTTCAGTATAAATATACGATCTGCCCAAAAAAATCTCGATAGTCTTTTTTTCAATACATTAACAATTAAATCCCATGCCCATGTGCTGACAGAGACTTGGGGCAGTGATGGCTGGCTTGACGTGCTTGGCTACACTGCTTATCACTCTGTTAGACCTGACCGCAGGGGCAGGAGCGTACGAGTAAAACTGAATTATTTGAGAGCTGTTGCGTTGGAATGACGATTCGTAATAAAGAGTATAATGTCATGGGTGTATACCGTCCTCCGTCGAATCCTCTGCCTAAATTCAATAATGTGTTCCATGAAATGATGAATAACGATCTTGTATTGGCAACTAGGGCTGTAATTGCTGAAGATTTCCATATTGATATTAGTTCAGAATTTTTACCTCAAGATGGTAAGTAGTTTATTTACAATTTTTATAGTCTTCATTTTATTCCTGTTATTAACATTCCGACCCGTGTAACCGCGGACACTTCCACCACAATTGACCCCATTCGGATAAATTCGTTGGAGCAGTGTTGGTCGGGGGTACTTCCTGCTGCCATTAGTGATCATTTTCCTACCTTCCTGATCCTGCCAAATGCGCTTACCTCTGAGTCTTCTAATGTTGAAATTGAAATCCATTCACATTCTTCAACAAACTTTGATATTCTTCAGAACAAGCAAAGAGCCTTTGTCAGTGAATTCCACAAATTCAATATTTTTATTGCATAACCCGCTTTAAATAATTCATTGATAAATCATACGAATTCTCTAATCAGCATTGCCCAGTTAGAACTAAGCGGGCATCCCAGAAGCATGCGTCCAGTCCGTGGTTGACCGACGACTTGCCCCGCTGGGTGGCTGAGAAGCACCGCCTGCACCGCGTGTCACGCACTGATCCTGCTCTTATAGATCAGTACAAGAGGTATAGAAATTGGGTTTATTGATGCACTAGGAAAACTGAAGTGCAATATCTTCATGATACATTTTTATCCTATAGAAATGATAGGTGCAGAATATGGATGGGCATCAATAGTATTTTGCAACCGAATTCTAAAAGAAAAAATGGATACAAGCTGGATGCCGACGGTGAGGGGAAGTTGGCACCTGTTAATGTCGCTAATTTAATTAATGAGTACTTTACGGTTATTGCTGATGATCTTGCAACTAAATTTCCTCATCTGAATATTGGTCCCAGACAATATGTGACTCCGCTTGTTAACTCTCTTACTTGTTTCCCAACTGACGCTATCGAAATCTCTAAAAATTATTGAGTCTTTTAACAGCACAGGATGTCCTCTATCATCAATCGAATCATTTATTTATAAGTTTGTTTCAGATTCGATTTCCCAGACAATTTCCGATCTCATTGACCCTTCTTTTGTTGAGGATGTATTTCCATAAATGTTAAAAAAGGCTCGATTTATTCCAGTTCATGGGAGTGGGGCAGGTAATTTAGTTTCTAACTACCGACTTATTTCAAATTTACGTTTCCTGAGCAAAATATACGAAAAAACAATATTCACGCTCATTATTAAATTTTGTGAACATTTCAATCTAATATCTGTTATCTGTTTGGATTCCAAAAGAGAGTCGACTATATATGCAATTCTTCAGTTTGTCGAGCGGGCTCACGATGTCCTAAATTTCAGGAAGTATCTTACATCAATATTCCTTTAATTCATCAGGGCATTCGACACTGTTCAACAATGCAATATTTTGAGAAAACTTGAAAGGTGGGGCATCCGTGGGAGCACCTTGCGGTGGTTTGTGTTATATTTGAGCTATAGGGAGCAGGTTGTGGATATTAATGGTGTTTTATCTGAACCTTGCTCCTTGACTGTGGGAGTTCCGCAGGGCTCCATTGTGGGCTCGCTACTGTTTCATCTGTATATCAAAGATACGGCGAGTTCCTCTGCTGCACTCCGGTTGATACACTTTGCTGATGATACAATTTCGCTGGTGGAGGGGGAGCAGCTTGATTATTTGCAGTGCTGTTAACAGAGAGCTCCACAAAGTTGATCAGTGGCTTTGCTGCAATAAACTATCCTTGAACATTTCCTAAACTTCTTACATGATCATAACTAACAAATCTGACAACGTTAGCACCCCCTTAGCAATCCGAAATGTTTATATCTGTATCGCAGAGTCGGCCAAATTTCTGGGTGTAAATTTGGATCGGCGAGTTGCCTTCTCTGATCAAATCAATCATATCAGTCAAAATATATCGAAATCATGTGGTATCATAAGAAAGTTGTCACCACTCGTTCCTGCGAGTGTTCGGCGTTTACTCTATTTTTTCTCTTGTATACCCTTATGTACTCTATGGTATTGAGTTTTGTGGCGCCTCTGCAAAAACTAAACTGAATAGACCACGTTGAACTCAAAACAAATGTGGACGGCTTGTGATAAATAATTTTATTAGTCCTGTTGAGGAAGTTTATACAAGACTCAACTTTTTTAACTTAAGTGATATCTACAGATTTTTCGTACTAGTAAAAAAAAATTCAATACTACTGTCTTGGAACAAATATGTTTTTTCATTTTGAAATATGTGAAATTAGAATAGTTGATGATTATAATGCCCAATTTAGAAGCTCCTATAATCTGGACTGTTCAGGTGTAACTGCTTTTAGGTTCTCTGCTTCGTTTGTGTATCGGGGTGTAAAGTTTTGGAATGACATCCCACTTGAACTAAAACAAACTCTTAATTTCTTGCATTACAAACATAGGCTAAAATATCTGATGTTATCGTAGCTATGTCTTTAGGAAAACATTCTCATTTGCATTTTTAATAATCAATGTTGCCTTTATTGGTCCTCTGGTGATTGTCGGCAGTGCTTGTTTGCACCCTGCACTGATGTTAGTATCATCTTTGGTGTGATATTCCTTGTCCACCCTGAATAAATTCTGTTGTAATATCAGAGTTTTTATTTACCTACCTAGGTATGTCATGTCATGTATCAACTTTTAATTAGATTTGTTCTCTCAGTTAGCTTTGGATATGCGTATTTTCATTTATATAAAATTTTCTGAGGCTGACTTGTACCTACTTCCTTATGCCCAAATAGTTTTCGAACAACCTATGGGCTCAAAATCCATGCGTTCATTGTTTGGTTTGAGTTGTCATCATTTTTTTTAGTGTCCTCCATGTACGATGGTACAGTAGATTTTAATAAAATTATTATTCGTATTATTTTAATGACTAACTCATCAAATTTAATCTCACTCTATTGCTGTGAAAATTTATGTGAGGGATCTTGTACAGCGCAGTAAATACGTCGATTGCAAGGCTTAGAACCTCAACATCCCCTATTCACGTCACCGTCGCTGGTGTCGGCGTGGATGCGGCCTGTGTGCTGCCCGGGCCCCTGGCAGACCGACAAAATACGATCAGCAGAGCCACATCATATACATTTTTTCCTTGAGTGTGAGTGGAAGTGAAAAATCACCGGCGTTCCTTCCCTTTTTCTTCTCAAAGCCGGTGACATAGAAGTTAACCCCAGTCCAAACACATGCCTATGTCCCACAGGTAGGCGTCCTTACAAGCGACGCATAGGCACGATCCAGTGCAGCTGTGGGACACGGGCACACCAGTCAACATACCACACGGGTGGCAATGCATCAACTGCCACCCAACCCACAACATTAGTACAGACATTGACAATAACACAGCCCTCCCCGCACCATCGCCCGACGCTGCTCCACCGTTGAGCTGCTCCTCTCTTGTGCCACCGGTGAGCCTGCCGCCGGCGGTGACTCCCCAGCCCAGGGCGTGACCCGTGTTGCCTCAGGCCCCACGCTCTCAGTCAGCTAAGCTACCACCCCTACCCCGCACTCCTCGGTCCCACCACCACTTCCCAGGCAAGCCCAACCACCCCTAGCCAAGGCCGGACACCTAAACATATTAAAGATGACTACAAATAATTTTGGTCAGAAACAAGTAGACCTGAAACACTTCCAACACAGACACCACATCCACGTTTGCTTTTATCCAACACTCCAACACAACACTCCGCAACTACCGTCCCAAAAACGACGGCGTTGGCGGACTCATTACACTTGTACATAAAAACCTGCACTTCACAAACACAACCGCCTTCACTCGCGCACCATTCCCCCGCGACGACACATTAGAACTAAAATCACTACTTATACAAATCCACAAGAAACAGTACAACATGCTTGACGCCCACGACCCCTCCTGGCTCATCTCGCAGAGCACTGACTGGAGGGGCAGTGTTCTCACTCACTACACAAAACAACACAAACACTCCCACTCGAAAGCCTTCTAAACCAAGCACACAACAGACCTCCCCGTACGTCTCATTCTGCTCTCCCAATTTTGCTCTAAATTGTCAGAGGGCGGTCCATAAGACAAGTCGTCCTACCATATTCCAATAGTAATTTATTATCAACTCCGTTCCCCAATCCATAATAAGCCCCTCATACCTTTTGACATTACAAGAGAGAGGACTAAGACGAATTCACGACATCTATAGAAACATCCATCGACACGGCCAAAAAACATTTCATTGTAGCACATACCCACGCAGAAAGGCAACATATACCCAACGTGTTCGTTCGTGGCTTCCACCCAGCTTTCTCGGCACATATTAGGCGCAAAATTTGGCAACGAAATCATCTACGTAATTTACTTTCCACCAATGACCGAATCACTCATATTCAAACCCTAAACGCAGAAATATATGCACATATTTGTGAGCAACAGACAAACCTAGGGAGGGATGTGCTTGCAAACACAAACTTCCGAACAAAATTAATGTAAACTTATCAAAGCCTTGACAATAAAACACAAACTACATGGACACACATCAGGCAATCCTACCACCCAACACACATACCATCCCGTCAGACCAACAACCAGCGGACTTACTCAGAAAACACAACGCAAACACCTGCCACCTATCACACCATCCAGACAATAGGAGGATATTCAAACAGTTACAAAAATTATAGATCGACCCAAATATTGAACCTCCTTCATACCAGCCATGACCATAGCCGCCATCCGCCAGACTAAAAACTAGTCAGCAACGGGTCCAGATGGCACATCATGCATGCACCTTAAACATATAGGTCATCACGCTATCGCAACCCTCACAGATACCTTCACCTTTTTCATACTGCACAAGACAATACCCAACACCTGGAAAACAAGGGAAAATTGTACTTTACCTGAAACCTAACAAAGCTCCCACAGATCCAGCCTCACACAGACCCATTTCTCTTTTCCGAAGCCCTTCGAAAATTTTGGTGAGACTGGATCTAAACAAAAATTTTACCCTCATTCCACTCTCCCTTGCGAAATACGGTTTCAGGACACAACACTCGACAACCACTCTCCTCACCAATCTCACCCAGAACATTCATGAAGCTTTGAATGAAAAGAAGCCAGCCAAACGAACCCTGGGATGCGCTATCGACCTTAGTAAGGATTTCGACACAGTTCCAAGACACGTCCTCATAAACGAAATACTGAACACATACATCCAAACTACAAGAAATGGATTGCTAATTTCCATTCAGGCAAACAAGAACACACTGCCTATAAGAACAAGCCATCCCGTATCCGCCACTTCCCAAATGGTGCCCCACAGTGCTCCGTCTTTTCCCCCTCCCTTTTCAACGCCTTCATGCACGGCCTGCCAAATCAAACAGCACCCAACACAAGTATCAGGGCGTATGCGAACGACCTCACAATAATCACTCAACACCACAAACACGAGATCGCCGCTGCACACCTCCGGCAGTACCTGAACCCTCGTGAAGGATGACTGCTGGATAACAGAATGAGGGTGTCTGCTAGCAAGTCTTCCCCAACATTATTAACAACAGACAACAGTGAACACCGTTTTCACCCCCATGCTACGCTTAACAACACTGCCATACCCCATAGTCCCACTACCACAATCCTTAGAGTAACTTATGACGCGGGGATGACATTCAAACCTCACACCAACAAATTGGCACTAAAGCCATACCAAGACTGAATGTGTCCCTTGCCAAAACCTACTGAACCCCCGTCAAACAAAAAGACAGCTACACAACACACTTCGGCCATCACCACACGACCATTCCTCGGCCTACAGACAACACATCTATGCACGAACAGATACACACACACACTTCACAGCCCTTGCATTGGGCGAACACATAGTAAACACAGTCCAGGGGAGTAACTTGCCTGATGTGGACGTGGAGGAGATAGGGTTGCCCAGAGGTGACCGGGTCCACCTGTCGAGGCTAGGTGCAGGCATCATACATCCCTCCAGTCATACCAGCATAGACTGGGAAAGGTCCCATCCGACTTTGTCTGCGATTCAGTGTTTCGCCCGTTACGGTCGAGCACGTCATTACGTCGTGCCGGCCGCAGCATCCGGTCGTCTCGACCGTCTGATCTGTGGGAACGCCCGAGAGACAGCATCAACTTCCTCAGGAATGTAGGCATAATATAAATGCCTGCATCTGCTAAAACATCCATAACATGCACATGCCGGTGGGTTCCCAGACTTCGGGTTGCGCGCTGGCTGTGGCTCCTCCATCGCAGGGGGAGTTGAGGTTGAGTAACAACAACAACAACAACAATTGCAAGGCTTTCATTTTTTCGATCGATTTGATAGTCTTTTTATTTTAGGAAATATGGATATGTATCGAATAACCCTCGTCAACTCAGCGTAGTATTTTCTATTATTAAAATTAGGTACGAGTAAGCCACGTGGGCGGTCACTACGGTTCAATCCCAATGCCAACCGTCATTTCTGACATTTTTTCTGTTGTACACGTAAACGAACTCAGATTTTTAGGTGTAGCTCGGAAGTTATAGACGGCTGAAATAGCTGATTGAAGCTCTCATAGATTCAGTCAACCGATCAGTCATGACGTGGCTCAGAGTGGTAGAGAGGTAAACAAGGTACTCGATTGCTCATGCATTCAGTATTGCAGGGGATTAATTGTATTTATCAGTTCCATAATGTGTGCTAACAGCCCTACTACGAATTAAAATAAAATAAGTCTGTGAAGCTATCTCTCATCAAACCAATTTGAAACGCGGTACAGACCGACCTCTATTCCGAAGTTACACGATCGTTCACTATTTATAACCTTTTTAACCGCAATTACATTGGTCCACGTTATATTATGAAACTTTTTCACGCTACAATAAATGATCACAGCATTTTCAGTTACCGGGATGGGCGATGAACGGAGTGTATAAGCCGTGGTGGTGATAAACCAAGTTAGTTTTGCCCTAAAGGTAAAAACTATCTAGATAAAATATCAACGAATAGTTAAAACATGTGAACTAGGCTTTGGTAAGATCAAATAATGTTTCGAGGGAGTAAGTTAGTTCAGTTTAGCTTGGTAAGAGAAAACCTGGAAAGTTGTGGGCATGTTTGATTATAGTTTTTTTATGAACGGGTAATTAAAGTGCATAAAAGCAGCTACCTTCGCTGCTATCACAGACGATCGTACGCACATGTGAACATAATTGTATGATATTTCATCTTAAGATTCATTTAATATAAATTTGACTAGGTTATGTGACAATATGTTTTAGATTGCCAAAAACGTCAAAAACTGAGGTTCGCAAATTAAAAAATATAAATATCATTTGATCCACTGAAATTTCAATTCCGCTAACCCCGATCTCATTATATGCACTTATCTATCAAGCGCAATGATCCAACAGACATGAACAAGAAGAAGTAATCAAGGGACAATAGGTTATTATATTCATGATTTGTGTTGAAACCAGAGACTGGGGGCTATGGTATGACCGAGTGCTCATTAAGTACACGCCAGCTGATCACTTCATCACACCAGCATAATTTTTTGTGAGCTTTCCATCACTCCCGTCATGCACGTATCTCATTGTCAGCACTCCATCACTGCCGTCATGCAAGTATCTCATTGTCAGCACTCCATCACTCCCGTCATGCACGTATCTCATTGTCATCACTCCATCACTCCCGTCATGCACGTTCTCATTGTCAGCACTCCATCACTGCCGTCATGCACGTATCTCATTGTCAGCACTCCATCACTCCAGTCATGCACGTATCTCGTTGTCAGCACTACTTCACTCCCATTATGCACGTAACTTGTTGTCAGCACTCCATCACTCCCATTATGCACGAAACTTGTTGTCAGCACTCCATCACTGCCGTCATGCACGTATCTCATTGTCAGCGCTCCATCACTCCAGTCACGCACGTATCTCGTTGTCAGCACTACATCACTCCCATTATGCACGTAACTTGTTGTCAGCACTCCATCACTGCCGTCATGCACGTATCTCATTGTCAACACTCCATCACTCCCGTCATGCACGTATCTCGTTGTCAGCACTACATCACTCCCGTCATGCACGTAACTTGTTGTCAGCACTCCATCACTGCCGCCATGCACGTATCTCGTTGTGAGCACTCCATCACTCACGTCATGCTCGTATCTCGTTGTCAGCTCTCCTTCACTCCCGGGCTGTGGTAATCTTACCTTTGGCACCACACCACTCCCGTGCTGTGATCAGCATATTGCCAACTCTATACCACTTCCATTCTGCAGCCAGCCAGTTGTCAACACTTTTGGGTTGGAGTCATCTCATTTTCTCCACTCCCACTCGTCAGCGCTGCAGTCAGGTCATCGTTGTACCTCTCGTGCTTCAACCAGTTGGTTATCAGCACCGCAACAGTCCCGTGATGCAGTGAGCAATTATTTATTAGAGACGGGCTGAAGATATAAACCCATGAACACATAGTAAGCCTCAGGTATGAACACAAGTATATGGCGAGGAATTAATTTTACTAATCCTATCACTCATGTGAAAAGTAGCTCATTGTACTCAATTACGTACTCATTAGAAACCATACATGTGTGTTTGAAGCCCTGACATCTTTCTTAACCTGAGTCGGTGTGGCTAACACGCTGTAACCGCTGAGCGAATAATATCGGTCGGACCCGACCAGTGTGTCCAATGACCTTTATCCTCTAATACTTAATCCTGTGTAAATAACTCACTTCACGTTTATTAATTCAATTCACGTTTATTGATTCGTCTAATTTAGTGGAAATGTGGCAGAACTGGTTAAGTCTCATTTACTAAGCTTATGGACATAACATCTGCTCTTTGTCAACTCTTCCGGGATCTATGAACTCATCGTCAACACCCATTCTGGAGGCAAGCAGTTTTCCACTTTCAAATATTTCACTAATGCACTCAATTTAATGTCAGCCCTCCAACACTCACGTACTGCAGTCCGCTTACTGTGATGCTCTAACATCCATCGTCTTCCGTCTGCTCATTGCCAGCAATGCAATGCTGCAGTCTGCTCATTATTAGCCCTCCAACACTCAGGTCTCCTGCTGAGTGTCAAACACCCAACCATTCCCGGGCCAATTATCCCATTTGAATTGCTGTACTGACACATCAAAAGCCCTGATGCACCGCCACTCATTGCCCTCGTCTGTGCGGGTGTAAACGGTTGCATAAAATGCGTGCGGCCTTTCCTCCCAGTGCAACCGACAGTGGGGTTGGAAGATAGCGCAGCTGTCAATTCCGAAAAGTTGATCAATCTCATTAGGAAAAAATTTTAGACAGCTGTTGGACCGGAGGAATTCTAATATCGATACAATGACGCTACGGCTAACTGCTCCAATGAGTGTTTTGCTTGTACAACTCACATTAAGGGCCAACTGAATATGGTTATTATTTATCGATTTCATAAATCAATCATATTTCCTCCACTCATGATTACGTTCAATCGCATTTTACCATTCGGGAAACACTTTCTCCTGATTCCGTTACCGCTAGTAAAAGATACATTGCGTAAACTTTTCTCAATCAATTCACCATTCTTGGCGCTCCTCTCTTTTCCTTACTTCTTGTTTAATCTTGAAGTGATAGTACATCGGCCACAAAATAACTAACTAACAAGTAAAAAGTTTTTTCTACATCCGTGTCTCATTCATAAACATTTCCTTGAATCTTCATCCCCTGAAATGCCTCTCCTCTTCGCATTCATGAAATACTTTTATATCCCTGGCTCCTGGAGGCTCTGCCTTTAGCATTTGAGAGGCTTCTCTACATACGTTCCTCCTCATTCGATCCCTTCATGAATGTCCTATCTTGGTGGCTCTCATTTTAACGTTCAATAACGAGGTATCCCGAGCCCTGGCCTTGCCCAATGTCTCGACGCGAATGAATTCCGCGAACGTATTTCTTGACCATTCGACGAACAGGACCATTTGGTACCCGTAATCTGGACTCGTTGGCCAGCAAACCTCTCTCTCACTGTTTTATGCCCAGCAACGTGTATTGCAGAAACAAATAAGATGTGTGTTGTTTGATTGATTGAACAGCTTGCTCACCTATATATGTGTTGAATTCTTCATGACTGTCATGAACGCGACAACCGTTATCATCAAACATGGATGACCTTCGACAACTCAAGTAATACGATACTCTCTACAATACTAGGGATGCTCAATAAGCGCGTCAAGCAGATTGGAATTGAAAAATTAAGGCGGTAAAGGATTTGGATAATGAAGATTTCAGGACTTAGCAATGATTTGCATCAAAAGGAACAGCATTTCTTTTCGCGATAAGGGCTCACAATTGGATAATGGATGGGAATAAATAGATCATCATGAATGCACTACCGACAATATGGCAATAACTGTTAAAAAAAAATATAAATTGTTTAAATGCTACGTAAATAAATCAAATTCTCTCATGTGCTTGTTTGCAGCAAATTTAATTGTTCCCCACAACTGTACGTTCATTTATTGGAGAGAAAATGTGGAACAATGCTAATGACACTAGTCCTCCAGCTTGTATTTTGATAGGAACTAATTTCATGAATTCTGATGATGTTCTTGTTTTAATGTCATTGGAAGTTAAAACAATCCTCCATCTCCAGCATGCCAGAATGAAGGCCAATTTATTTTGATTTACTGTTAAAGTGACGTTCAATGATACAAACTAGTAATAACAGAATGAGGATACGAACCAAGTCGGACATTGTAGGCAATTCATGTCGTAGCACAAATGTATTCAGCAAGGCGACGAGTATGTGAATTGTGTGGCCTTTCGAGATATTTTAACCGCTTTCATGCAAGGAACCGGCTGTGATCACCTCAACAAGATGTAATGTGCATTCATCGTGAATGAGGGTCCAATACACTAATAATATTGTATCAGCAACATCCTATTGACTATAATGTTTTAGTCTGTCCTCTTCTAATGACCAAACGGTAGTTCACCTGTCTCAACGCTATTCTCTCATAGTCTTGTGAAGTCCCATGGCACAACCCCGAAATTCCACACCACAGATACGGACGGGTTTCTAACAATCAAATGGCAATACCACTGCTGCTGCACTTTTTAAAAGCATGCGTCCGGTTACACTGGTACTCTTCAATTCTAGTTTCTTCAAGGGTGAGTGCAGAGCACTGCTATGAAATACCAGGGATTTATTTCCAACGTACAAAATGATCAAAATCCAGTTACTGGACATGGTGTTGGGTTCACGCATAGAGAATCCTCACTTTCTCAATTGCCAGAGGTACCAGCACTTGTCCGAGACACCGGGTAAATTGTTGAATATCAGTCAAATGCATCGGCTCATGAGACCGACCTCAAATTGAGCGATTCCCTCCAGCGATGTTAAATATGAACGAGTTCAATTATTGCTGCGTCGAAACGCACCATTCGCTCTGCCACTTCGATATCGCTGTAAAGCATTGCCATGTCAAGTAGCCTACAGCTGTAACGTCTATTCCCGAAGAGGTCGGAGGGTCACCAGATTGACTATCCCTAGAACTGCTGACTTCGCTCCAAAGTTCGCCGATTACTCGTGCCGGGCAGATCGCCAGGCTGACTTGCTACGGGCGCAAACTGGAGAACATGTAGGAAGGACGCCTGAGACAGCGGTGATAGGATTAAGCGGCGTTGCCCTTCATACGAAGGGGTCATTTGATAACGGTTCAGCATGAGCGGCATGTATTAATTG
>SDVV010007132.1:0-17972 GCA_016164225.1 Gammarus roeselii
GGGGAGTGCTGGGATCATATGGTCTCAGCGCCTTAGGAGTTCCTGTACCTCCTGTGGCACCCGTACATACCATAGACGTTCGCCGCGTAAAGGACTTTGACTTTGCGCAGTAGTAAACCTTAACTTGAACATTGGAAAAGAAGAAAAACAAAGACTAACTTGATGCAGCACTGTTTGCTGGTTTGACATTCGGCGCCAGAAGGACGATGACTCCAGCGCGCTAGAAAGCCTCGTCACTCTAATCTAATCTGATATTTATCGCAAACGCAAGCTTGAAAGAAGTCACAGCGGTTTCATTCTCGTCTAGCCTAATCTATCCAAAAAGATTAGTCATCTGGGTTTCTAGCGCGATAGGTAAACTAACTAGCGTACACGTAACTGATGAGCATCAGTTTCTGTAACCAATTCCCTCAAATAACTTGTAACCAATACATGTATGTTGCAAAGTAATTGAGAAGTTATTCGTCACAGTAGCTGATTCAGCTGATGTGATTAATCCTGTAGCCACATCATTCTACCTTGACCTTTATTAACTGTCTCTCTAGGTTCATCCTCTGCTCCTGGTTCATAACGACCTTGTGAGAGTTTATCCAGCGTTTCTCTCCTATGGTTAACGGACTGGTAGAGCAGGTGTAGTAACCAGTCAGCCGCCTGTAAGGGACATGCTGCAGGTTGGCAACCTTTATTAATGTTTGCCTACTCTCATAGTTGGTTGATCCTATTGTTTCAATGTGCGTGTCGTTGTACGGTTAAGACAGTCATTGGCGGTGAGAATTTCTGTAAGTTGATCACTTGACCCTTCTTGTTGGATTGCAGTGTTTGGCTATGCTGAAGATGACTTCTCCACTTCACCCTTGTTTTAATGTCTTCTATTCATTGTAGACCATAGAGAGTTTGCGATTTTCGTTCTTTCATACTGATAATTGATTATATTATTGGTAATACCCTGACCCTCGATCCTTTCCGTTTCAGAGTACACCAGCAACTTTATCAAGCTAATATATAAGCGTTATAAGATTTTTTTCTGTTTTCAGTACCCTCGGTAGTTAGTTGATCAACAAGCAACTACATCACTACCTTTTTATTAACTGATGTGTTCATGTTTATACCGTGATCTGAGATAGGAGTTGTAACCCGTCGCCATGTTCCACTTGGCTCTGAGTGTGTGCTGTCCTGGAGTGTTCCCATTCCTAATTAACTATAATGTAAACTTCCATTAATTGAAGAGCTTGGCACTTACTGACACTGCACAGTTCCGGTCTGGGGACCACACTGTGCCATATAAGGAACCACGCACTGGCTGTTCATGGGACCGATTTGTGACTTTACAAGGTAACCAGTCATGAAACCACGCACTGGCTGTTCAAGGAACCGATTCGTGACTCTACATGGGAACCAGTCAAGAAACCATGCACTGGCTGTTCAAGGGACCGATCCCTGGCTGTACATGAGAAATGCAATAGCTGGACTGTGGTGGTAACAGGATGGGATGAGAAGTTGAAAAGCGTGGTGCGGCGGTCAATGGGTCTTACAGGGACAGTTCTGTGGCGGCACAAAGACTGCAATGGCGTTGTTAGTCTTCCGTCGGCCTGATCTTCTAATTCGAGAAACGATGGGTCCGGCCGCCTACCATGTTTGTTACACTTCAAATTTATTTTGGTCAAGGATCTCATGAGATGAAGTACTCGTCTCAAAATCTGAGTATTTCATTACATTCTTTCCGGCGGTGCCAGACAGCTCGAGTACTTCATCTCTAAAGATTCCTTGTCTAAGTCAAATGCAGTTGATCTTCCTGACTTCTCATCGTTGATTGCTGAGAAGTCTGCGTTCGATGCCCTAAAGACATGGACTCCACTGCGTTAGCAATCCTGATCGCTTTGATTGACTCTAATTCTCACCCTAGGTGCAACCAGCCTCCGAGGAGGAACAGGCCGAGTCGGATGAGCGCATCCGCGGCTTCTTCGGCAAGGTGGCCGGCGAGGACCTCGAGATTGACTGGTCCGAGCTGCAGAACGTTCTCAATTACGCCATGAAGAGAGGTGCGTGATTCATTTTACGTCATTGAAGGACAATATGTCTTCAAATACGCCATGAAGAGAGGTGCGTGTTACATTTTACGTCATCAAGGGACTTTGTCCTCAATTACGCCATGAAGAGAGGTGCGTGTTACATTTTACATCACTGAGGGACAATGAGTCCTCAATTACCCCATGAAGAGAGGTGCGTGTTACATTTCACGTTACAGTGCATTAGAAAGCCTTGGCCCTCTAATCTAATATACATTTTACTTCGTTCAAGGGCAACGCATCTTCAGTAATGTTGTTGAGTTTTGTAGTTAATTTGAGCTGAGGCATACGAGTAGCCTAGTGTTCTCAAATGCTGATGTGTCCACTTACCTCACATATGGTAGTGTGTACTCGGACATAGTGTACTGTCAAATAAAGTACCTATTCTAATGAAAGGCGAATATTCAGTAAGAATTTACGTTGCATTATTTGAACTTATTCTTCACAATTCTAATAAGAGGCGTAGTTTAGTATACTGTATGCCATTTTGTCCGGCCGAGGGCAAGAGCTCGCGATTGCGCTCGCTCATTCCGGTCTTAACTTCACTGTCCCTGCTCGTAGCTTTCATAATTTTGTTCTCATTGTTACCCTAAGATACGATGTCTCAATTGTAATACTATGCCCATGTTGGTAGCTATTAGATTTATTATTGTTATTGTTGTTATTGTTTTTATTATTATTATTATTATTATTATTGTAACCTTGCCTTGACCGACCCTTATTACTGACACTATCAACTTCGCCGTCAATCTGATAGCCTTTATAACCTTGCCCGATCCTCGCCTCTGCCTTTTTAACGTTCTCCATCCTAATCTTAGCTTTTATTTTCTTGAGCGTCCTCCTCCCATCCTTTGAAACCCTCGAATGTGTCCCCCTTCATATATTTGATTACATTAATCGTTCCTGTTAACAGAGTTCACCTTCGACGGGTTCAGCAAGGACGTGTGCAGGTCAATGATCTCCATGATGGACGTGGACCGCTCTGGCAAGTTGGGCCTCAGGGAGTTCATCAGGCTCTGGACGGACATACGCACATGGAAGGTGACTAACCTCAAGTCGGGTGGTGTGTCACTGATGTGGCGAGTCGGCCGTCGGTAGCTGGATCAGATTGATGGGCAATAACCGTACGCAGGGTATTGATGTAACATTACTTTTAACGTGATGAGACATAGTAAACTCACGTATTAGTTATAAGGTCACCTAGTTTAACAGCCCTTCATTTCATAATTATGTGTCCCAGCTCAGCGGTGAGACGTGTTTCACCTAGTGGCTTTGTTTTTTCAGCGCAATGGAGTACGTGTGTCATGGAACATTCGAAAGAGTTTTGGACCCTGATTCCGTATTTGTTCTATCCGTCAGTGAGGCTTGAATAAAAATTCGTATACTTTCTACCATCAAGAATTAGGTAGTGAAGCTCTTGTCTATAATTACGTTATGATGGAGATTTTTTTCGAGATTCTAATTACGAAAAAAAGTTTATTATGATTGAAAAAAAATTTGTTTCCCATTGAATCTGCTCTCTCTTCTAGTTTTAAAGCGAGCTTGACACTCAATACGACATTAGGAAGGTGGCGTAGAGAACTACTATTGTATGGAGATTTGTTTCTCTGCACAAATGGGCTTTAGTCTTCGCTTGCTTGCGTCCGTCCATCTGTCCGTCGCATCTCCATGCCTTCATTCAAATTGCTAAGACATGGAGTTTGACGTATTATGACTCATGTGAAAGAAGAACACCATACATAGAGCTCAACGTTGTTTTCTTTCGAAATTTGGTCTCGTTCACCCAAAGTTGAACTCTTAACTTGTCCGTTCTTCAGGTGTTGCTCTTCACGACTAATTTTAGAGTTTTCAAACTTATATTTCAATACTTCGGTACTGTTATGATCCCTTTTGATACGGCTTTTACGGGGTAATTCTTGAAAATGCGAGGGCTTCGTTAATGAATGTATCCATTGCAGTAAAGCACATATCAGCACGTCAACTTGTTTGAGAAATTATTTTTTGCTTTTCCAAAATGAAACTACGAGATCACGCTCTGCACCACTGATGTAAAGATAATACTTCAAAAAAACGAGAAGTTTCTATAATGCAACGGTGTGGTTGAGAACCACTCTTAGAAGTTCTGCTCGGCCAAGGGCTCACAATTTTTCCTCTCTCATTCTGTTTTTAATTCGAATCATAAAAATAGTGGAATGACATTTTTTGCAAAATCCAAACAATAATTACTAGTACCTTCTCCTGCAGTTTGATTGTCATCCTGTCATGCAATGTATAATTTAGAAGCTTTTGTGAAGTATCTGAACATCTTGATTTTTTTTTACATTCTAATACGTAAGCATTTTGAAACAGTTTAAAAAAAACTTTGTCTGACAGTTTCAAGGGAGTTATGACGGGCAGTACATCATTGAGGAGATTTCTCTTACATGGCTTCTCTGGAATCGCCCATGGAAGAGAAGTTCTGATCTCACCCAACCCCCGCCCCACTTGTTGCCATGTCTGTCAGCTGAACACATCGTGCTAACGAAGAAGTTTTATGCATTAAACATCAGGACTCCAGCATACAACTGAGCACCATTAGGCTTGTGTAGAAGCAGTTACATGCAGATAACACTTTGACCTATGGCTTAGTATAGTAAAAACATTTATGTTAGAGATGGCAAGCTTTTCGTTGCCATTGTACAAATACAGATACTAGGTCAAATACCCCACGAAAAGGGTGCCCGACGTCAAAGCGCGCCTCACACTCTTCTCATACACTACACTCAAACAAACTAAGTCATTTTGCGCTAAAAGGTCGACCCATTATCACGCACTCTGGCTCAGGAGTGCGGTCCGAGGTCCGTGTCGGCATCATGGCCCGATTGTGGAACTGGTTTATCCATGCTGCGTCATAATGACCGGCCACCCTCCCGCCCACGACCATCCTGCATCTCGACGCGGCGCCAAGGGAGGGAAAGTACAGCGCTAAACATAAGCATTAAACATAATTTAATGCTGTCAAAAACACGTTCATATTTTACAAGTATCAGACGATGCTGGGAGACATGATCCTTGCTCTGTTGCGAACGGTTGTCTAGGTAATTTGTTCTATGTTCGTTCACATACGTTAAGCAAATCTTTTTGTTCACTTTAATAAATGAATATCAAATCTTTGCCATTTGCTCCGCGGATTTTCTAGCTGTGGTTTGGGAGTCAGCTTTGCCTTGCTACCCTGAAAATTGTTGACCCTCAATCTTGAAACTATTTTCCTGGTAGCTGCCCGTTGATAGGCTCCCTATCATCCTTGAACCCCCTCAGTTTGTCTGCTTCCCTTGAAATTAGGCACTCTATGAATATTGACTCTATTGCGCAAGTAAGCCCTGTTACTCTGATCTAGTCCCCCTGATCGCTACAATCTAATCTCGTCTTATTATTCATCTGTTCTAACGTTCGATGCCAGAAGGACATTGGCTCCAGTGCACTAGAAAGCCTGACACTCCAATCTAATCATCTGTTCTAACTCTTGGGGTTGCTGCCTTTGCTGTAACCTCATGCATATGATCCTCGTTTCCTGTTATTATTACTTATCTCCTCCCTGGAGCACCCTAATTCAACTAATATCTATCCCAATATTCTCTTCCATTTCATAAGAGCCATATGGTTTAGCATTGCGCTTCTGCTTTTTATTCTAATGAATCTTGAAGAGGAAACATTACAGAGGCGTATTTACGAGAGAATCTTGATATTCGTTGAACGTAGTTTTCGACCGATTTAGACCTTTGTGTCTTTCAACCTTAATCCGGAATTTCAAAATTGTTAAGTTCCTCGTCTGTCCTCGAGTTTTTAGGTAATAATGAAGTAAAGAACTGGCTGCCCGGCGCTAAATGTCTTCCAATTACGGCGTGGCGACTCCTGCACTTGGAGGTCTGAATGTCGTCTAGGTACAGCGGCGTCTCCCTCACCTCTCAGCCGGCTGAAACCTCAAACTCCCAATCCCCTTCCTACCTATATAAGCGAGGTCTGGCGAGCTCCGTCATTCATTCGTCGCTGCTGCTTCGGAAGCAGCACACTCCCGCCTCACTGGGTCCACAGAACCGCTGCACCTTTTGAAAGTAAGATTTAGTGCGGAGGCGCCCATCTGGGCAGTGGATTAGGGACCCGCTGCTCTAGAGCCACAGATGGGGTTGGGTCGGCAATTATTGACGTGCTGAATTCGACACAGTAATTTGTTGACACAGAAATTTGTCACAACACAAATTTGTTGACACACCAAATTTGTCAACACTGAAATTTGTTGACAGAAATTTGTGGAAACACAAATTTGTCGACACATATAATTTTTGACGTTACAAAAATTTGTCGACACGAAAAATTTGTCAACAAAAGCATTTGAGCCACAAACATTTGTCGACACAAAAAATTTTCAACACAAAAATTTGGTGACACAGAAATTTGTCAGTAACACATCTGTCAAAACACAGATTTGTCAACACATAAATATGTCGACAACAAAATCTGTTTACACCAAATTTGTCGACACCAAATTTGTCAACACGAAATTTGACGACCACGAAATTTGACGACGCTGAAATTTGACGACTCTGAAATTTGAAGACACAAAAATTTGTCGACAACAATTTTATCGCCACAAAATTTGTTGAATCATAAAATTGTCAACACAATTTGTCAACTTAGTTTGCTTGAAGACCGATTAGAGGCTCGTCTCCAGTCCCTTTCCAATGGCATGGAGGACAGATTCTACGATCTGGACCGACTGGATCACGGACGGGAAGGCAACGATGGGTACGGAGAGGGTCCCTATCTCTATCAGGGCGAAGACGAGGAAGACGGAGGGGCAGACTTTGAAGCCCCATGGGGGAGAAGAGGGCGCATCTCTGGGAAGACCACCATTGCCCTCTGCCACATACCAACCCCTCCCTCCACTCGCCAACTCGCTTGCCCCTCCCGAATCAGCGCGCACACCCTTGCCGGAGACGAGCAGACTGCGTTCACGGCACCAGACTTTCCCAGTACCCCCCCGCTTCTGGACGGTACCCAGGCGCACTCCGGAGTAGCTCCCTAATGACGAAATACCGCCCCTTGCCTTTCCCTCTTCCCCGGAAGAGAGGTGGTATGTACCTCCCCTCAGCGTGAAGTACACAGACGGATTAATGAGCTGCGACTATGAGATGTGCACCACAGAGCCCCCTAATAATCTGATCAGGGTTCATGAGAGAGGCCCCAACTTCATTTGCTCCCCAGTGGACTTGACCAGCACCGCGGTTCAGCTACTCGTCCGGGAGTCCACCCCGCCAGCAAGTTCGAAGAAGCTCTCCCTCCATATTCTCTAGAGTGTCTTTGCGGTCGAACAACCTTCCCATCAAGGGGTGGTCATCAGAGTGACCGGTTTGTTCGTTCTGGAACGTATCCCAAATGCACTACCCCAACTTCTCGAGCAAATAATTACCACCCTGCCCACCGGTTCGGCACCGAAACACCTTGACGCGTGGTTTAACACGCACTTTGCTCTCACAGCACACTGCCCCGTTGTCAGGTCCCTAATGGTTTTCGCAAATGCTCAGATCCTCTATCCAAAGGCTCACTTCGAAGCCACAAAGGACAAGATCGCTTTCCCGGTTCATCACATCGCCATATAAGCACGTACCAAAAACTTCCACCTCCGCACTCAGGCTGCTCAAAACCTGCGTGGGTACATCCTCTCGGGAATCCTTGAGCGCATCCGGACTCCCGTCCTACCCTATGGCACACCAGTTACCCCACAGTCCCTGCGTTGTTTTTCAGAGCCCACCACCGGCTCCGTTCACAAACTTTTTGTCGGTATCCCTGTTCGACGTAGCTCACCCCCCCCCCTAGCCATCTGTTATGTTCACGGGCCGCACGGAGTCACAGCCCAACCGGGGGGGTGAGCACCCTTATTTCCTTTCAGACTCCCCTCTTCTTCACCCTTTGCTATCTCTCCTTTTCTCCCCCATCCTGATTTGCTTGACTTTTTATTTACCTCATTTGCATCTTATACTTAGTTCGAATTTTCTCAAACTTGTCTCAGACTCCTTCTTAACAACTCTCCTAATAGTCGCTGCACACAAACACACACACACATGCACTCACACGCACACACATGCACACGCACGCACACAGACACACACAGACACACACAGACACACACTCAAACATTCACATACCGGTTCTAACTATTCTCCTTTTGGATGGCAAATATCAGCCAAGTTGCGCTCTTTCTTTCATGCAACCTTTTCCTACGACTATTCCTTCTTCTTCTTTCCAGTCCTGCTGTTCTCATGCGTGAAATTCCCTACACCTAGTGTAGATCTCATGCATGGGATCCCCGTTTTCTGTATATTCTTCATCTTCCCCCTCAGCAAGTGTTGGAGTGCGTAGCCCGCACCTTAAGGACTACTGCGGATCCTTGGGGCTCTAAAGCAGGGTAGGCAGTGTGTTATTTCTCCTTACTGCCATCCGGGGAGTGCTGGAACCATATAACCTCAGCACCTTAGGAGTTTCTGTACCTCCTGTGGCACCCGTACATACCATGGACGTTCGCCGCGTAAAGGACTTTGACTTTCCGTGGTAGGAAACCTTAACTCAAACATTGAAAAAAAAAAAAAAAAAAATTAACTTGATGCAGCACTGTTTGCTGGTTTGATATTCGGCGCCAGAAGGACGATGACTCCAGCGCGCTAGAAAGCCTCGTCACTCTAATCTAATCGACGCAGCTCATTGGAGATACCGGCTTCGGCTACAGACGCTGGACAAGGTGGCTCCGGAATCCGCCCGGACCGCCCTCCTAGCAGGATCGGTATTTGAACCTCAACTATTCACCAACGAGGCGATCTCACAGGCTAGCCAGGTGCTGGACACGTTCCGTCGTAGCAAGACAGAGGTCCTCTCCTTTCTGGGGCCCTCAACTTCAGATTTCGTTGCCCCTGCACCATGGAGACCCCCGCAACACCACAAAGGTGTCTCATAACATTCCCTCCATAGCCGAGGCGGTATGGCAAAAGGCTCCTTTTGTATCCAACCCCCACCGCCCAGGGGCGCTCTATGTTCTAGCACGACGCTAGACAACACCAAGGGAGGTGGGTGGTCTCCGATGCCCCTAATACAAGCTTAAGGCCCCGCTTCTCTTCTCCCCCGGGGGTCCGGGGACGTACCCAGTATGTTCCAAAGGGGAAGAGGTCGGGGAACCTCGGCACGCAATCGGCCCGCCCCTCCATCTCGCAGCTCACAGCTAACCACAGACAAGGAGACCCCCCCCCCCTACTGCAAACTCACGTTCTGCCTGCGAGCTTCAGGAACCGCCTCGCGCATTGGACCAAAGCCACGCCTTTGGTTAAACGCATTATTGCCACAGGCCTCTCCTGGAAATGGACGCCACGACCCCCCACAACTCGATCACACGGTCTCCCACCGACAACGTGAGGATGTTCTAGAACCCCTCGTATTGGAATTTCTGCGCAATGTCACGAAGTCGAGGCGGGGCTCAGACAACCGGCATTCGTGTCTCGCATCTTTGCGGTCCCCAAGGCTTTGGGAGGAGATCGCCTGGTGATCAACCTTTCCAAACTCAACTAATACATCCCGGTATCTACGTTCCGCATGCTTCACCCGCCGCGCACAGGGGCAGTGCTGAAGCTCCCGGTCTGGTTCATCAAGTTGGATATCAAGGACGCCTTCCGGACATCCCAATTCATCCCAGATTCCAAAAGTTCCTGGACTTCAAACTGCGAGGTCAACTGTTTTTCATCTTAGCCCTCCCATTGGGTCTCAACCTGGGACCAAAAATCTTTACAATGGTCGCGAAGCTACCCCTTCGTTTACTCCAACAGCAAGGGATAGATGCGGCCTTCTACATCGACGACTGGCTACTCTGGGCACCGACAGCACTTCACTGCCGGCGCATCATCAAGACGGCCTGCGACATTCTTCTCAAGCTAGGCTTCCGCGTCCACCTGAGAAAATCTATTCTAGAACCCACCCAGCAGATCGACTTCTTGGGGGTCACACTCAACAGCGAGGCCGAGTCCATCGCCCCAACCTTACGACACATCGACCGCTGCAGGACATGGCCACGGAGTTACTTTCCCGCGGAATATTCTCGCTCCGACAGCATCAGAGTTTCCTCGGCATGATAAATTTCCTCACACCTTACCTACGCTTTGCTCGCCACTTCTTCAACGAGGTATCGCTCGCAGCAACCTCCCTCTACCTCTTCCGCAAGCCCTGCCGTCTCAACAATCCCTACCGCCAGGCAGCTCAGCACTGGCGCGGCGAGACCTTTCTTCATACCTCCGTCCCGTTCGTAATGCCTCCATCGGAGCACCTCATGTAGACGAATGCGTCAGACGAAATGTGGGGAGCCGTATGCTGCGGCGACCAGCAGTCATACGGCCGCTGGTCTCCCTTGGAACGCAATCTCCATATTACAGCGAAAGAATGTCTTGCCATCATACACGCACTGGGTGCACGAGCTCATTGGAACCACACCACGGTCTGCGCGTCGTCAGACAACATGGCGGCAGTGGCCATGGTGAACCATTTGGGCTCCAGCAAGGCCCCGGCGTAGCAGAAGTTCGGAGCACAGCTCATGCAGATCCTCCAGTGCCGCCTCCTCTCCCTCCTCGCGACCTACCTTCCCGGGTCGCAGAACGTCTTGAGCCGCTCGGCTCTCACGTCTCCTACCGGTGGAGACTGAGTGGGCGCTGACGCCTCAATGCTTCTCCCGCCTCTCTACTCTGCGCGGGACCATGCAAATCGACATCTTCGCGCATCCGGGGAACCACAAGCTCCCACTATTTGCTGCTCCGTTTCGTCACCCGCGAGCGGCTTTGGTGGATTCTCTCCAATGCGACTTGAACCAGTGGAAGGAAATATACCTGTTCCCTCCATACAACCTGATCCCCCAAGTGCTCCACAAACCCGAGACGTACTACTACAACTGCGTCCTTGTAGTCCCCGACCACCCCAACGCACTGTGGTGACTCACGGTCGTCGCGTCTTTAAGCGAAATCTCGCTCGCCTTCGACGTGTCCCAGCGTATCTAAGGCCAAGAGGTCCCTCTAACATCACGACCCTTCTCGCATTATCTCGCGTTCAATTTTTAGATACGGTGCTCACAATCAAATTCAATAGGTTGCTGACGAAAACCCTGGTTAACACGCACAGGCTGCTCACACAACGCCAATACCAAAGCGTCTGGACTTGCTTCCAAGCGTGACTACGCGCCACGCGGGTGCAGTCCAACTTGCCTCTCTAACATGGCTTTGGCGTCACGACCCGCGGGGCGATCTTTAAAGAACTGGCTAAGGCCCAGTTTAACGAGAATCCGCCACAGCGACAGTTCGTGCCCCAGTGGAAGCGCGAGCCGGTGCTCGACATGTTTGCCTCTCCTCGCTTCAATACTCAGACGTCAGCTCTGGCGCTCTTTCAAAAAACTCTGTTTATCGTCGCGCTCGCAGCAGGCAACAGGATCTCGGAAATTGCAGCCATGTCACGCACGAGACTACATTTCTTCCCGAACCATCCATGCGCGCTCATACTGACCGCTGACAAATTCCTGTACAAAAATCAGACCCTCACATACGCCACCGCTCATCTCTATCGCCTCACTGCTGCCGGATAACCGGGCACACAGCTTGTGCCCTATGACCGCACTCAAAGCCTCCTTAGCACGATGTCCATCGACAATTCATATTTGTTCATCCATCTTACTTCCGGCAAGCCTCTCAAAGCGTCATCGGTGGGTCATTACATCTGCTCTCTTATCAATGAGGCCACACCAAATGCCTTCACTAAAGCTCACGATGTCCGCAAGTATGCCTTATCTCTCTCTTTGACACGTGGAGTCCCGCTTCAAGACATCATATCCAAGGCGTTTTGGAGGTCGCCCCACGTATTCGTGCACAAATACCTCTTTACAGTAGAGAGACCTAACCAACCCTGCGTCGCCTTGGGAACTAGGTAGATAGTCCTTCGCGCCGCATACGTTTCGGACATCGCATGCGCTAATGCCTGAAACTCCTTTACGTATCATGGAGTACCTACATACTTATCGTGCCACGCAAAGCCTTCAGGTTACGGATTACGAAATATGTATTTCCTTCATCCTACTTGCAGTACTACTCTGTTACTATAGGAGCTAGCTGTTGTACACATTGTTGGTACAGGTATAGTTGGAATTTATTGCCTACCGGACGGTTCACTTACCCTCTCTTGAGGGCAATATGTATTGATTACGTAACTACTCTTTGGTTGCTCATGCTCACGGCCCGCATATTGGCTTTGGCCGCGTTGAGCATGTATGTTCACTGCCGTTGCCACAACTCCATATTTGTATTAACCTAAATTTAAATGCTATTTGGGCCCTCATGTTCATGGCCCACATATTAGTTTGCCGCTACGACCTAGCTTTTCGCTGTTGTCGACAATTCTTTTAACCGCCAATAAAGTAAAGTCATTACCACCATTTATACGTACATGTTATCATTCCCTTATACGGCAAGCGCTTCTTTGGGAACACCCAGTTTAAGATGCAGCCGATCCATCCAACTTCTGTGCTCTTCTGGCATCGGCCAGCTTGCGCTACATGATGGTATTTTCTATGTTAAACCATATAGCTCTTATGAAATCAAAGCGAGTATAACTTTCGTTATCTCGATTCTCTCGATTTAAAGCTATTTCTCTGTAATGTAGTAAGAGCCATGTGGGGCCTCATCCTCCCCCTGCTATCTTGACAATACATTAACGCCTCATGAATGAGAAAGGGAAAGGGAGGGGGTTGGGTTTTGGGGGTTCAGCTGGCCTAGACAGCCGGGTGCAGGAGACGCCATTCTGTACCTAGCCGACATTTAGATCGCCAGACGCCACGCCGTACCTAACCGACATTTAGCGCCGAGGAGCTAATTTTTTTTTCCTAAAAACTCGAGGACAGTCAAGGAACTGGAAAGTTTTGAAATTCCCGATTAAGGTTGAAAGACAAAAAGGTCTAAATCGGTCGAAAACTACGTTCAACTAATATTATCAAGATTCTCTCGCAAATACGTCTCTGTAATGCTTTCTCTTCAAGACTAATTCGAATTAAAAGCAGAAGCACAATGCTAAACCATATGGCTGTTACTACATCACAGAGAAATAGCTTTTTATCGAAGGAAGCCAGATAACAAAAGTTATATTTTATCTGATTTAAGCTCTAGTCTGACTCGTTCTCTTCTGCAGAACTGCTTCAAACTCTACGACAAGGACAACTCGAGCATGTTATGTGGCTTTGAGCTTCGTGCCGCTCTGACCAGCGCTGGCTACCGCCTCAACAACCACATCTCGAACGCGCTCATGTTGCGCTACGGCAACAAGGAAGGCCAGGTCACATTCGACGATTTCATTATGTGCAGCGTCAAGCTGAGGACCATGATGGGTGGGTGCTGTGGGGATGGGTGGGAGGGAAGTAGTGATGGGTAGGATGAAAGCTGTGATGGTGGGAGAAAATGCAGATGGGCGGATGGTGGTCAAGATGAGATGGGCATGGTGGGTGGCGTATAGATGGGTTGGGAGGGGAATTTAGAAGCGGATGGGTGGGGGGATGAGGCTGGTGAAGGAGCTTGACGGGCTGGGATCGAAGGTTTGTTGATTTGTTTTAATTGTTTTAGATGGTCTTTTTGTTATAGTTGTTTTAGGTGTTATAGTTGTTCTAGGTGTTATAGTTGTTTAGTTGGTGGAAGAAAAACGGGGATATATTAGATTCATAGATTCGTGTGGTGATATTTTGCTAGTGGTTAGCAGGATTGAGTTATAAATCAAGGATTAGCCTTGAATAGGTTATTGGTAAGCAGGTAAAACTGACTATTGTGAGTCAACTCACACTTGGTAGCATGTAGGATTGAAGGGTTTATCGAAGACATCGGTATCACTGGTCAAGCAGTTGTGTAACTAATGGTATTTGGTGTAGTGCATGCGTTACAATCGGCAGAAGTTATCATTGCAAGGAATCAGGCAGAATTGAAAGGTTACTTGAAAGGAACAATGAGAGGTACCAGAAGAACGTCGAATTTAAATTCCTAAAGGCTCTCTGATGGGGGCATATTCTTCGGTCAAACTGAGAAAAAACAACATGCGGCAGGAAAAATTAAACTCTGAAGCAATTTCAATAGAACTGTCTGATCACGGAATACTTTAGCACCTCGGTGGTGATATTGTCATGACGTCTCGAAACGAAGTTGAGCTTCGTCAAGATCATGCACAGTACCAGCACTTGAATCTGGCACCGACGCTCTGCTGCTGTCAGCAACACGGGGCTGTAGAAGCAACAATATTTTGGATTATTTAGAAACTAATCTATGTTTGTATCCTAGCATTATGCTGTTGCTTCATGGCCGTGGTCAAGTTCGTTTGCTCATCTTTGGGGTCTTGTAGTTTTTCTTTAATAATCCGTGGGTAAAGTTATATATTTTTTCCGATCTGTAGGTGGGGCTTAGCATTTTGCTTCTCTGTGGGTTTGTGTTGCCATTTCAACTCATTGGGCGTAGTTTAGTCTGGGAGTAAATACGTGAACACCGCGAACGGTAAGCAGGGCACGTTTCTGGTAACAAGGGGCGGAATAAAATATTTTGATCGCTTACGTTTCAATTTTCAGCTTTTTTTTAAGCGAAATTGTTTCATTGTTTGCGCCTATTTTGTGCCTACTTTTTTATATTGTGTGTTGCTTTTCCAAGCTTCTTTTATTTTTTATTCGTATGTCTAGATTGTTGAATATAATTTATTTTTGTATCTATAAGATATGATTGTTTTTATTTTCATATGATTTCCAACGAAAGTATCAGCATTTTGCTTTGTGTTGCCCATGCTCTTAATGATAGCTATTTGTAGGTTATATATTTTTTTTGGTCTGACGTTGTTCGTTGTTTGTGTTGCGTGCTCTGTTGTTTTATTTGTTCTCTCGTGAATAGTGGTATGGCGACTCTTGTTTTGTTGGACGTTCGACTTGCATCCAAAATGGTTTTTCAAATATCCGCAGATGGCTTCAGGGCGCTGTTTCAGGCCTTCAGCAACATGATTGTGTCCTAGGTATCCTAACTGCAATACTGTATTTTGCTACTTCTTGAGAATGTCTTGTAGAAGCTACTAAAGTTTCAGTTCAACATAATAACTCAGGAGCAGCTAAACAGTGTGAGTTTAACACTGTATCTGTCCTTTGTACGAACTCAGCAGTAATTGTAATCGGCCTGAGATCTTTGACGAAGTTTGGTATTTCAGTAGTGTTTGAAATCCCCTAGTAGTGGTGTTGACCGCGTCTGTGTTTTAGTAATTTATCATTCCCCTCCCAACAGCTTTATGAATCGATATTTTCTCCCCTAGCTATAATGACTGAGCGTTCCTCCTCATATGTATTACCCATTTTCCCTTGTTTGTGAGTGGCCCTAATCCTGGTCAATCTAATCTTGCGAGTGACTCCTGCCCCTATCCCGTCCCAAGGAACATTGCCCTTATCAACCTCCCTTTGCAATTACAAAAATTTGATGTCATTCAGTTGTATACTTATTTCGGAAAATGTTTATCATAGTAGGGTCACGGTGGCATGTACATCATCCGAGGGCTGTGAAACTGATTTTTTTTTTTTGCGTTATCCGTCTTTCGGGTCTTTCCTATTTAACATACATTTGGCTGCAACATTTTTTAGTGCGTCTGGTTTCAATATCGCCAGTGTCATGCCATTTGTGCAGCTTTATTGATTTATGGTGCGTTAATTCCGTTCGGACGATAATATTGGGAGCTTATGTTCAGGATCAAAATTTATTCAACCAGTTGTACAAGTTAGCTAAAATGTATCCATTCCAGCTGTACGTAAAAATCCTCTAGCATTTTATTACATCAAAAAAAAAAGCATTCAGGTATCCTTGTTTGAGAGTTCGATTTTCAAGCATTGTTATTTATTGAATAAATAATGTCCAGAGGCATCTTGATATCTTCAGTAGTCCAAACCAGTAGCTTAGCTTCTTCAATGGGGGCACTTCAGTCGCAGGGCCCCCTTTGTTTCTAGTTTTTTTCCGCTGCTCGATGCATCGTGAGACGGTGGACAAGTTGTCAGAGCATTTCAGTCTCATCTGTTGCTTTCAGTTGCCTGGCTTGGCTTCTGTCATTGTTATTTGTATTCTTATTTGCGAGCATCGTGATTAGCATTGTCACATTTTTCATCTGAGGCGTGGAACATCGAAGCATTGGAAGACCAAACTACCAAACACAAAGCAAACTGCATTTACACAGCACAACTCAAAAAGTTGCTATTTGATCAGCTGTTCGAGGCTGTGTTGGTTGTGCGCACAATGTGCATCAATGCCCTACGCTTCAGAGACTCATCTTAACTTGGTCGGTATTTGTCTCGCAGAGATATTTCGTTGCGGTTCGTGATCTTGTTAATCGTTGGTCGAAAACAATTGTTCTATGTCAGCTTTTCAATTTTAGTCTCCACTTCCTTATACTGAACTTTTGTGTCCTTCCCTAATTCTGAACCAGTGGTGCACCCGGTTGGTTCGCAAATTTATTTGTGGATGAATTTGTTTGAAAATTAGTTCAATGTTTATTCAGTACATATATTTGTTAATGATGCCTCCTTCGGAGGACTACCTTCAAAAAACGCCAGGGTGCACCACTGTACTCAACTCCAGTGTCTTATGTCTTCCCCTCTAATATCTTCTTTGTTGAATGACAGCATAGGGCAAAATAAAGCATCCAGATTCGTTTTAGAGTATTGCGGCTAAAACTCCTTTCCCACTATAGAAAAAGTGATGGAAAAATGTCTCTGGATAGATGCTGTATTTTGCTCAGTGCGGATGGTTGGTTCACCTCGTCGTGTCCTGGTCTCGGTCCCCACCCTTTCCCATTCTAATATGAAGCGGTTCTCGCGTGATCGGTTGCCAGGCATTCCTGGCGTGGACGAGGCCCCCACTGAGGAGGCCGTCGAGGAGTTCTACACCTCCATTATGAAGGAGATCGAGGAGCAGGAAGCCCTGGCCGCGGAAGAGGAGCAGCAAGAGGCTGAGGAGGAGGAGTGAAGCGGGGATACAGAGCTTAGTATGTGATGAGAATGAGAAGCTTATGCTAGCGAGTGAGGTGTATTGACGAGTGCAGTGTGTTGAAGAGACGCTTGTGAGGGAGTGTGAATGGTTTTAAAAAAGTGACTTTACGATACTTAAAGTGTGCGAGATGGAGAAGAGCGTATATGGAGTTGAGAAGTATGGAAGTCAGGTGTGTACGATTACGAAATGCTTGTTTCAAATAGTAAAATGAGCACGTGATGATAAGAAGCTTGTGCGGAGAGAGGTTTGTTTGAGAGTGTAGAGGTTAATGAAAATAGAAAGAAAAGTGATTTTCAAGTTTAAAAGTTATTGAAATGTTCGATCTGAGCAGTTTTAATTGCAAAAATTAATAGTTAGGTAATGTGTTGCATAATTGGAAAAGATTATTGTGAGTTATAAAAAGGAAAGTGTGGTGATGAGTTGCTTGGTAGGTCGAATGATGAGGCGCGATTCATGAATGAACTGGTATGTTCTGTAGATTGAGTCGAACGGGATTGTGTTGGAAGAAACTTCACTTGTGAAAAACAGACGAAATGTTGAGAGACACAGGCGATAATTCTTAGAAACTTTGCCCATTTATCACAGCTGATCATGTATCACGAATACTTGCGACCGATAGCTAATGCTTCCTAGAGGTCAGTCAACTTGGCAAGTGTTGGGGTTAAAGTTACGTTGCTGAAACACCTCTGGGTGAGGTTCTGCAGTATGCTACTTGGTGCTAAATATTATATCCAAAATCTATTTTATTTAGCGCACTTCTATTTAACATTTACTTCAACTAATAATAGAACTATATAGTTAGAACTTACATACGTTACACACATAT
>SDVV010007133.1:0-17972 GCA_016164225.1 Gammarus roeselii
CCGTTTCTCTGCCAGCGATGAGCGTTGCACTACACGTACTATCGGTTACGCAGATAGAGACCGTTTCTCTGACAGCGATGAGCGTTGCACTACACGTACTATCGGTTACGCAGATAGAGACCGTTTCTCTGCCAGCGATGAGCGTTGCACTACACGTACTATCGGTTACAAAGATGAAGACCGCTTCTCTGCCAGCGATGAGCGTCGCACTACACGTACTATTGGTTACAAAGATAGAGACTTTATTTTTAATTTCGAGTTTTATTTTCGACATCCCTGCACCGAGATTGTAAAATTTACCGTATTTATTTACATATTTGCATTTCCTCCAGACATTTAGCTGTAAACAAACAACCATAATAACTTACCTAACTACATACAATTTGATTTAAATGAAGTTTAAAAATAACTGAAATCAAAAATAAGTTCTCTAACTTTGTACCCGATAGTGCGTGTAGTGCAACGCTCATCGCTGGCAGAGAAGCGGTCTCTATCTTTGTAACCGATAGTACGTGTAGTGCAACGCTCATCGCTGGCAGAGAAGCAGTCTCCATCTTTGTAACCGATAGTACGTGTGGTGCAACGCTCATCGCTGGCAGAGAAGCGGTCTCTATCTTTGAAACCGATTGTGCGTGTAGTGCAACGCTCATCGCTGGCAGAGAAGCGGTCTCCATCTTTGTAACCAATAGTACACTCCTATAGAGCTGGTCTAATTAAATTCTAACAGCTGCTGTCTGAGGGCGCAGAATATCTGGAAGCAAGGTACTAAGTTGACTGTTAGGAATGGAACACAAAATATTAGGCTTTGAAACGTCATTGAATCGCCAGTTAATGGATTGGGTGACTCTAAGACCATTACAGGGAGCGTAATACATGGAGCTCTGAGTCGGCAAGTGATCTGATAGAGGTGTGTAATCCCCTACTGGCACACGTGAAACACTGCTCGCTATTGTTGGAGTAAGGATAAAGTGATGAAGCCATTTTACTGTTTTTCCGTTGTAATTAACATGAGTATGTGCATCCTGTGGTAAAATTGCAATATCTACAATGACTAGTTCATTATCCGTCAGAAGTATCTGCCATTCATTAAATGTTTTGTTAAATGAGTCACAATTAAAATCCCACGGAACACAAGCATGATCATGCCTCGATCCTCTGAGGATCGCCATCAACATCCATAGTTGCAAGTTAAAGTGTAATTTAATTTCAGTCGTGTTGACGAAGAAACGTGCCGTGCTACCTTCATCCAGCCTGGCGCATACGTTTCATTCCTCGCTGCTGAAGTATTTGTTTGAGGTATTGGCAACGAAAATGATTACCATATGCAAATGAATGTAGAAGGTGTGCTCATTTGTGTCAGTATTGAGGAGTCTTGCACGAATGTGTTGCTTGCTTCCGTTACACACTGTAGACTGTTTCACTAATGCATGTAAATTGGACACCAATCAACATTGTACGTTTTTTTTGTTAAAATGTTGAGAAAAAAATATCTTCCAGGAATAGTTGAATCTATGAGAACGTACGGTCATAATTGAAGATTTTACAAATGTTTTAAGACAAAGTTGGTCCAGAATGGCCAACCTACCGCTAATAGGGTTAAAGACCTTTCGGAAGAGTTGAATGACTGTTGACCAGTCAAGGCAGTCTTTTTCCTTCATAGTACTTTTACGCATCATTTTGTGCAATACTTGTACGTTAAATTAACATCAAATGTAATTTTAATGTATACATGAACACATATCATGATCAATAATTGTCTATGCAGTTTCCAGTGCCAACATCATCTTCGTAACAATGCAACTGCATTTCTGTGATCTCGTATTGTTCACGTAGAAGGAGCTTAGTGCATGGCTGATAGTGTGGTATGCAACAATTTTATAAAAAAACGGGAACATGGGATGGAGATCTTCATTTAAAGACACTCCATTTATGCATTGACGGCCTTGCTCTGCACTATATTGCGCACAAACGAGAAAAGTTGAGACAAAACAATTTAATTGTTTTGCTTCATACGTGAGGAATTTCTGCTTCATACGTGAGGAATTGGTTTAATAATCATCTAACAGAATTCTATCAGCATGGAAAGGGGTTCAGTTGAGTTTTCGATACACTAAACAAGCTTTCCACTATTTACCGCATGCCATTTGCAACAATAATATCTTATGAGAAGAGAGACATCACATTTGTGCTCAATGTAGTCGAGGAGAAATATGGGACTGGGATGGCAAATACTCTAACACATGGGATGGCAAATACTCTAACACAACCGCACGTTCCAAAACATTCTCTCAGCGCTCATGAACGGCCACTCCTGACCAGTTCTGTCTCGTCCCAATCCCTTCGCATCCCTGCTACACGTACCATCCCTACCTATTGCGCAAATCTCTGCTCTGCCCTTCATTTCTCGTTCAGTATTTTATTAACAAGAAACAATTGCAGTCAGGGCTGGAATCTCGGAAGACAGATAACAGTTATGAGGATGGATTCGGTCTTTCGGGGACATGAGTGAATCTGCGTGGATGTCTGGCTGACAAACGAGTGTGTGATGGACTGAAACTACGTGAAATCTGAGTCCTCGTAATGGCGAGTGAAGAGTCTGGACCCTCGTGCTGGCGAGTAAAGAACCTGAAACTTCATGAAGTCTGGGGCCTCATGCGTTCAAAAGAAGGACATGAGACTGCATGGACTTTGGACACGCGTGCTGGCAAGCGAAGGGCTTAAAACTGGGTGAAGTCTCGGTCCCTATGCTGTTAGACGAATGGTCTGAAACAGCATTGAGTCTGGGCTCTCGTGCTGACAAACAAAGGGTCTGAAACAGCAATGAGTCTAGGCTCTCGTGCTGGCAAGTGAAGGGCCAGAAGCCGCAGTGAGTCAAGGCCCACTTGCTTCCAAATTAAGGGACTGAAACTGCCGCTGAGCCTCTTATCATGCTGGGGAAGGGTAAATCGGGACTCAAGATTTTAACAGAGACCACATAAAACTAATTTAGTTCTTTCAATTTGTCTCTTTCCAAAGCGTTGACCTAAAATAAGTCTGATGATCTCTACCACACTTGCGAAGCCTGACTTAGAGACTACATTAGGCAGTGTTGCGTGTCAGCAGACTAGACGGCACGCAACACTGCCAGACGCAGACCTGACATTCGCAGTTTGAGGTGCCTGTCTCTCCTAAATAGTCTAGCGACTGCCTGTGGCAATGTGCATGTCGTGCTAGTAGACTCCAGTACCAGCGGGTCATTGAGGGGGGGGCAAAATGGAGGGGGCGGTGATTGTGAAGGGGGTCACATAGGGGTCGGCCATTTCTCCCTTCAGGATGCAGTAAAATACGCTAGGGGAACACAAAGAGGCAGAATATAATGCGGGGTGAATAGGACGAGTGGCAAGAGGGAGGCCGTCGGGGTTGAGGGGTGAAAGACAGGGGGAGGGAGCGTAATAGGGCAAGAAGGGTGCTCGAGGAAGGGTACGAGGAATGGTCTGAATTGTAAAAAGAATACCAGAGAGTTGCAATGAATAAAAAATGCAAAACGAAGGATTGTGTTATTTGATTATACCAATGAGATGAAAACATGGAATGCGATCTCGAGGGGAAGCATCGACTAACTTTTAATGAAAGTCCTTCACTCTCTCCCCTCAGCCACGATGCTGCTCTCTGATTATGGCTATCTACTTTAGAGGAGCAGTCCTTCCCTGACCACTCTGTCCGAATAATTGGATGGGGGGGGGGTGTTGTAAGGGGCCTGAAAATGTTGCTGAATATCTACCTAGCTCAATATGAATGCCATAGAGTGACCGATGTTGTTAGCATACTTTATAGTACTGACGATTAGTGCGTTGACTATCTACCTATTTCAATAGGAATACCATAGAGTGACCGATGTTGTTAGCATACTTTATAGTACTGACGATTAGTGCGTTGACTATCTACCTATTTCAATAGGAACACCATAGAGTGACCGATGTTGTTAGCCTACTTTATAGTACTGACGATTAGTGCGTTGACTATCTACCTATTTCAATAATTATACCATAGAGTGACCGATGTTGTTGTCATACTTTACAGTAATGACGATTTTCTGGAGAGAAGCCAGCGACGAGTTAACAAGGAATTTATAATCCGTTCTGTAGGTGCCTACTCTCTTCGGTGCCACTCAGCCAAGCAGCGCCTTCATGACATTCATCGAGAACACAAAGATTGCAATGATTGAGTTTTCCCTCTGGCTGTGCGGTGGACACAGCCAGAGGGATAACGATAATAACTTACAATAAATCCATATCGTTCAGCTACTCTCGCTATAGGGCATCCAACCGATACTCGCTATACAAATAAAATCGGGATAAGACTACCCAAACAGTCTTCATAAGCTTGATAGATTTAAAATAAATTATTATTTAAAATAAAAAAGCTTATTCATTCACAGATGGTATGTTATTCATTTTACCAATCAATTTATGCATAGTAAATTTAGGATCGGTGAAATGAACATGATAAGAACCTGTAACTGAGTAATTGGAGCTGTGTGCGAGCGGTGAGAGGCATTTCACTTGCTAGCTTGAACACACGGACATAACAATTCACCGATACATCTGATTCACCGATATATCTGGTTCAAAACTGGATGATGCGTTATGGGGTAGACAGATTCTCGTAACGAAGCTACTGCATCCTAAGAAATATATACATCAACCGCCAAAAACCGAACTATCATAGCATGCTATAGTCTATAGTATAGTCCTATATACATGTAAAAAACAAATGGAAAACACAAAACGTTGCCTCAAATCCAACCATCAGGCTTTACCCAAGCATCCAACCGCTAAGAACCCACCAACCAACCACCGAACGAGTAAATTATGCCCCAACGAGATAAGAATACAAACATATGTGTACAGAAAAATATATAGAATCATTAAGCCAGAAAAAAATATAAAATGATATAAACACTCAAACCTAGAAACAATGGCAAATCAGTCATGGAAAAATACAATTCAAATAACAGGTAGGAGCAATCTCACCTAATTTTCCAAAGCGCATCCAACTGTTTGCGTCCAAAATGAGATGAAGGCATATTCATATGAGAACCGAATAAATATATAATGAACAATCAGTTATGGCCAAGTATACCCCAATACAGTTATCTACAGAAGAAAAAACATCTATAAATACAATAAACATTAAAAATTCGTCTATATAAAAATGTCCTAAATATGAAACCTTGCCAATCTAGGCCCATCCGTCCACCCCTTATGCCCCTCCTTCCGCCCATTTCGCTCCGCCCGTTAGGTTTACCAGTGACTCCGACCGCCTGACTCCGGCAAGCCCCCTCCCACCGCTAATTATCCCCATCTATAGGCCTTCACTAATTTGCGTCATGCTCCTATATTCACTGATCATGACTAACCGTCAACAGTTTTGATTTGATATCATTGACTACAGTATATTCTTGCTCATTAAGTTGGTGAAACCTAAGCCTCTCATGAGCTGAACCTCCAACAGCATAGAAAAACAATTTAGCTGGTAAGAAGGAATGGTCAATCCTAGTAGATGTTTACGGAAATCTAAGAATATGAACAATGCAGTTTGATCCGAATCTAAATTTTCGTACAAGAAACAAAATTGATCATGTATACAGTAGGTTGAACTGCTGATTATTGATCTCGAGATCCACACAGACCTTCATACAGTAGGTTGTGTAAATTATCACAGTGATGTCGTCATCGGAAATACCTATAGTCCGTAGCCAGGAATCGAACCCGACGGTGCTGGTATACGAGACCAGCGATGTCGGGTTCGATTCCTGGCTAGGGACTATAAGTTTTTCCGATGATGACATCACTGTGATAATTTAAATGAGTCTCCCAACGATATTGTTGGTATATTCTCTCTCTCTAGTAGGTTGTGTGTTTCAAAATACGTATACAGATGGGTGTATGGTTCGTTAAAATTATTTTAATGATTGGTGGGGGAATTAAGGTAGGTCTATTATTATTGCCATTTGTCAAAACATTGTTCTTTGCAATAGCAATAACATTTTAAAATTTTCACGAATGTGAGAAATGACCGATAGAAAAACGAAACATTGAGTTTTGATACGAGTAAAGAGTAAATTATATTAGGCAGTAATACCGGCACCGAATAAATATCACATGCCATGCTCTTTAGAGCCAGACCAACATTTTATAATCATTTGTTGTTACTGGTTGAAGGAAGAATAAGTTTCGGTAGCTGCTCTTGATGTATTTTTTGATGATGAATTGCAGTGTCATCGCAGGATTCTGCTATTGTTGCGCCACCTTGTGTAAAGAAATTATCAACGTATTTCAGGTGTCAGCTCTCCCACAAATGATGTCTTTGACTGAAATACTATTACCCTTCCTTCCTTTTAGAGCCCGGCGTAAAAAGAGCGTTGTAAAATTGATTCCAAGTTTTTTTAACGTCTTTTTTAAAAAGTAGAACACATCAAGGAAATATTATTTCAAGATCTTCTGATTTAATCAGGTACAAAATTTCGAAATCTGATGAATAAATCCCCGGAACGTTATTATGCTTGATTAATATATGCTAAGTTTTCCGTTTTCTGATGATCAAATAATATTAGTGGTCCGCTGTTTTTTTCTGTCTTTCAGGACGAGGTTTTAATTTTGATCGAGCATCAATATAAAAATATAAAAACTTGACTGAAGTTTGGTTCGCTATAAAACTGAACTGAAGTTAGGTTCGATATAAAACTCAACTGAAGTTTGGCTCAATATAAAACTTAGCTGAAGTTAGGTTCGTTATGAAACTGAACTTAAGATAGGTTTGGTATAAAACTTAACTGAAGTTAGGCTCGAAATGAAACAACTGAAGTTAGGTTCGATATGAAACTTATATAATGTTAGGTTCAATATAAACTTGACTGAAGTCAGGTTCGATATAAAACTTAACTCAAGGAAGGTTACATTTAAAACTTAACTAAGTTAGGTACGTTATTAAATTGGACTGAAGTTAGGTTCGATACAAAACTTAACTGAAGCTAGGTTTGATATAAAGCTTAGTTGAAGTTTGGTTCGATATAAAACTTGACTGAAGTTAAGTTCGCTATAAAACTGAACTAAAGTTAGGTTCGATATAAAACTCAACCGAAGTCAGTTTCGATATATAACTTAACCAAAGTCAAGTTCGATATAAAACTTAACTGAAGTTAAGTTCGATATTAAACTTAACTGAAGTTAGGTTCGATATATAATTTAACTGGAGTTAGGTTCGATATAAAACTTGACTGAAGTTAGGTTCGTTATAAAATTGAATTGAAGTTAGGTTCGATAAAAAAAACTAACTGAAGTTTGGTTCGATATAAAACTTAGCTGAAGTTAGGTTCGTTATAAAACTGAACTGAAGATAAATTCGATGCAAAACTAAACTGAAGTTAGGTTCGTTATAAAACTGAACTTAAGTAAGGTTCGATATAAAGCTTAACTGAAGTTAGCTTCGAAATGAAACAACTGAAGTTAGGTTCGATATGAAACTTATATAAAGTTAGGCTCGATATAAACTTGACTGAAGTCAGGTTCGATATAAAACTTAACTCAAGTAGGGTTACATTTAAAACTTAACTCAAGTTAGGTACGTTATAAAACTTAAATGAAGTTCGGTTCGATACAAAACTTAACTGAAGCTAGGTTTGATATAAAGCTTAACTGAAGTTTGGTTCGATATAAAACTTGACTGAAGTTAGGTTCGATATAAAACTGAACTGAAGTAAGGTTCGATATAACACTCAACTGAAGTTTGGTTCGATATAAAACTTAACTGAAATTATGTTCGCTATGAAACCGAACTGAAGTTAGGTTTGGTATAAAACGTAACTGAAGTTAGGTTCGAAATAAGACAACTGAAGTTATGTTCGATATATAACAACTGATGTTTTGTTCAGTATAAAACCTGATTGAAGTTTGGCTCGATATAAAACTTAACTGAAGTTAGTTTCGATATAAAACATAAGTGAAGTTAGCTTTGATATAAAACTTAACTGTAGTTAGGCTCGATAGAAAACTTAACTGAAGTCAGTTTCGATATATAACTTAACTTAAGTCAGGTTCGATATAAAACTTAACTGAAGTTAAGTTCGATATTAAACTTAACTGAAGTTAGGTTCGATATAAAACTTAACTGAAGTTAGGTTCTATAGAAACTTAACTGAAGTCAGTTTCGATATGTAACTTAACTAAAGTAGGTTCGATATAAAACTTTACTGAAAATAAGTTCGATATAAAACTTAACTGAAGTTAGGTTCGATATAAAATTTAACTGAAATTAGGTTCGATATAAAACTAAACCGAAATTAGGTTCGTTATAAAATTGAACTGAAGTTAGGTTCGATGAAAAACCTAACTGAAGTTTGGTTCAATATTAAACTTAGCTGAAGTTAGGTTCGTTATGAAACTGAACTGAAGAAAAATTCGATTCAAAACTCAACTGAAGATAGGTTCGTTATAAAACTGAACTTAAGATAGGTTTGATATAAAACTTAACTGGAGTTAGGTTCGAAATGAAACCACTGAAGTTAGGTTCGATATGAAACTTATATAATGATAGGTTCAATATAAACTTGACTGAAGTCTGGTTCGATATAAAACATAACTCAAGTAAGGTTACATTTAAAACTTAACTAAGTTTGGTACGTTATAAAACTGGACTGAACCTAGGTTCGATATAAATCTTAACTGAGGTAAGGTTCGATATCAAACTTGACTGAAGTTAGGTTCGCTATAAAACTGAACAGAAGTTAGAATCGATATAAAACTCAACTGAAGTTTGGTTCGACATAAAACTTAACTGAAGTTAGGCTCTTTATAAAACCGAACTGAAGTTAGGTTTGGTATAAAATGTAACTGAAGTTAGGTTCGAAATGAGACAACTGAAGTTATGTTCGATATATAACTTAACTGAAGTTATGTTCGGTATTAAACCTGAATGAAGTTTGGCTCGATATAAAACTTAACTGAAGTCAGGTTCGATATAAAACTTAACTCAAGTAGGGTTACATTTAAAACTTAACTGATGTTAGGTACGTTATGAAACTTAACTGAAGTGTTAGGTTCGATACAAAACTCAACTGAAGCTAGGTTCGATACAAAGCTTAACTGAGGTTAGGTTCGATATAAAACTTGACTGAAGTTAGGTTCGCTATAAAACTGAACTGAAGTTAGGTTCGATATAAAACTAACTGAAGTTTGGTTCAATATAAAACTTAGCTGAAGTTAGCCCCGTTATAAAACTGAACTGAAGATGAATTCGATACAAAACTTAACTGAAGTTAGGTTCTTTATAAAACCGAACTGAAGTTAGGTTCGAAATGAGACAACTGAAGTTATGTTCGATATATAACTTAACTGAAGTTATGTGCGGTATTAAACCTGAGTGAAGTTTGGCTCCATATAAAACTTAACTGAAGTTAGGTTTGATATGAAACTTAAAATGAAGATAACTTCGATACAAAACTAAACTGAAGTTAGGTTCGTTATAAAACTGAACTCAAGTTAGGTTCGATATAAAGCTTAACTGAAGTTAGGTTCGATATGAAACTTGACTGAAGTTAGGTTCGCTATAAAACTGAACTGAAGTTAGGTTCGATATGAAACTCAACTGAAGTTAGGTTCGAAATGAGACAACTGAAGTTAGGTTCGATGTAAAACTTAACTGAAGTTATGTTCGGTATAAAACCTGAGTAAAGTTTGGCTCGATATAAAACTTAACTGAAGTTAGGTTCGATGTAAAACTTAACTCAAGTAGGGTTATATATAAAACTTGAGACTCAAGTTAGGTACGTTATAAAACTTGACTGAAGTTAGGTTCGCTATAAAACTGAACTGAAGTTAGGTTCGATATAAAACTCAACTGAAGTTTGTTTCGATACAAAACTTAACTGAAGTTAGGTTCTATATAAAACCGAACTGAAGTTAGGCTCTATATAAAACCGAACTGAAGTTAGGTTTGGTATAAAACGTAACTGAAGTTTGGTTCGAAATGGGACAACTAAAGTTATGTTCGATGTATAACTTAACTGAAGTTAAGTTCGGTATAAAACCTGAGTGAAGTTTGGCTCGATATAAAACTTAACTGAAGTTAGGTTCGATCCAAAACTTGAATGAAGTTAGCTTCGATACAAAACTTAGCTGAAGTTAGGTTCGTTATAAAACTGAACTGAAGATAAATTCGATACAAAACTTAACTGAAGTTAGGCTCGTTATAAAACTGAACTCAAGATAGGTTTGACATGAAACATAAATGAAGTTAGGTTCGAAATGAAACAACTGAAGTTAGGTTCGATATGAAACTTTTATAAAGTTTGGTTCGATATAAACTTAACTGAAGTCAGGTTCGATATAAAACTTAACTCAAGTAGGGTTACATTTAAAACTCAACTCAAGTTAGGTACGTTTTGAAACTTAACTGAAGTTAGGTTTCATACAAAACTTAACTGAAGCTAGGTTTGATATAAAGCTTAACTGATGTTTGGTTCGATATAAAACTTGACTGAAGTTAGATTCGCTATAACACTGAACTGAAGTTAGGTTCGATATGAAACTCAACTGAAGTTAGGTTTGAAATGAGACAACTGAAGTTAGGTTCGATGTATAACTTAACTGAAGTTATGTTCGGTATAAAACCTGAGTAAAGTTTGGCTCGATATAATTCTTAACTGAAGTTAGGTTCGATATAAAACTAAACTCAAGTAGGGTTACATATAAAACTTAACTCAAGTTAGGTACTTTATAAAACTTGACTGAAGTTAGGTTCGCTATAAAACTGAACTGAAGTTAGGTTCGATATAAAATTCAACTGAAGTTTGTTTCGATATAAAACTTAACTGAAGTTAGGTTCTATATAAAACCGAACTGAAGTTAGGTTTGGTATAAAACGTAACTGAAGTTTGGTTCGAAAAGAGACAACTGAAGTTATGTTCGATGTATAACTTAACTGAAGTTATGTTCGGTATAAAACCTGAGTGAAGTTTGGCTCGATACAAAACTTAACTGAAGTTAGGTTCGATCCAAAGCTTAAATGAAGTTTGTTTCGATATAAAACTTAACTGAAGATAGGTTCGATAGAAAACTTAACTGAAATTAGGTTCGATATAAGACTTGACCGAAGTTAGGTTCGTTATAAAATTGAACTGAAGTTAGGTTCGATAAAAAAAACTAATTGAAGTTTGGTTCAATATAAAACTTAGCTGAAGTTAGGTTCGTTATAAAACTGAACTTAAGATAGGCTTGATATGAATCATAACTGAAGTTAGCCTCGAAATGAAACAACTGAAGTTAGGTTCGTTATGAAACTTTTATAAAGTTAGGTTCGATATAAACTTAACTGAAGTCAGGTTCGATATAAAACTTAACCCAAGTTGGGTTACATCTAGAACCTATCTGAAGTTAGGTACGTTATAAAACCTAACTGAAGTTAGGCTCGTCACAAAACTCAACTGAAGCTAGGTTCGATATGAAGCTTAACTGAGGTTAGGTTCGATATAAAACTTGACTGAAGTTAGGTTCGCTATAAAACTGAACTGAGGTTAGGTTCGATATAAAACTCAACTGAAGTTTGGTTCGATATAAAACTTAACTGAAGTTAGGTTTCTTATAAAACCGAACTGAAGTTAGGTTTGGTATAAAACGTAACTGAAGGTAGGTTCGAAATGAGACAACTGAAGTTATGTTCGATATATAACTTAACTGAAGTTATGTTCGGTATAAAACCTGAGTGAAGTTTAGCTCGATATGAAACCTAACTGAAGTTAGGTTCGATATAAAACTTAAGTGACGCTAGCTTCGATATAAAACTTAACTGAAGTTAGGTTCGATGGAAAACTTAACTGAAGTCAGTTTCGATATATAACTTAACTAAAGTAGGTTCGATATAAAACCTAACTGAAGTTAAGTTCGATACAAAACTTAAGTGAAGTTAGCTTCAAAAGAAAACTTAACTGAAGTTAGGTTCGATAGAAAACTTAACTGAAATCAGCTTCGATATATAACTTAACTAAAGCCAGGTTCGATATAAAACGTAACTGAAGTTAGGTTCAATGTAAAACTTAGCTGAAGTTAGGTTCGTTACGAAACTGAACTGAAGGTAAATTCGATATAAAACTTAACTGAAGTTAGGTTCGTTATAAAACTGAACTTAAGTTAGGTTCTATATAAAACTTAACTGAAGTTGGGTTCTAAATGAAACAACTGAAGTTAGGTTCGATATGAAACTTATATAAAGTTAGGTTCGATATAAAACTTAACTGAAGTCAGGATCGATACAAAACTTAACTTAACTAGGGTTACATTTAAAACTTAGCTGAAGTTAGGTACGCTATAAAACTTAACTGAAGTTGGGTTTGATACAAAACTCAACTGAAGTTAGGTTCGATGGAAAACTTAACTGAAGTCAGTTTCGATATATAACTTAACTAAAGTAGGTTCGATATAAAACCTAACTGAAGTTAAGTTCGATATAAAACTTAAATGAAGTTAGGTTAGACATAACATTTAACTGAAGTTAGGTTCGATATGAAACTTGACCGAAGTTAGGTTCGTTATAAAATTGAACTGAAGTTAGGTTCGATAAAAAACCTATCTGAAGTTTGGTTCAATATAAAACTTAGCTGAAGTTAGGTTCGGTATCAAACTGAACTGAAGATAAATTCGATAAAAAACTTACCTGAAGTTAGGTTCGAAATGAAACAACTGAAGTTAGGTTTGATATGAAACTTTTATAAAGTTAGGTTCGATATAAACTTGACTGAAGTCAGGTTCGATATAAACCTTAACTCAAGTAGGGTTACATTTAAAACTTAACTGAAGTTAGGTACGTTATAAAACTTAATTGAAGTTAGGTTCGATACAAAACTCAACTGAAGCTAGGTTCGATATAAAGCTTAACTGAGGTTAGGTTCGATATAAAACTTGACAAAAGTAAGGTTCGCTATAAAACTGAACTGAAGTTAGGTTCGATATAAAACTCAACTGAAGTTTGGTTCGATATAAAACTTAACTGAAGTTAGGTTCTTTATAAAACCGAACTGAAGTTAGGTTTGATATAGAACGTAACTGAAGTTAGGCTCGAAATGAGACAACTGAAGTTTTGTTCGATATATAACTTAACTGAAGTTATTTTCGGTAAAAACCTGAGTAAAGTTTGGCTGGATATAAAACCTAACTAAAGTTAGGTTCGATATAAAACTTAAGTGAAGTTAGCTTCAAAAGAAAACTTAACTGAAGTTAGGTTCGATAGAAAACTTAACTGAAGTCAGCTTCGATATATAACTTAACTAAAGCCAGGTTCGATATAAAACGTAACTGAAGTTAGGTTCAATGTAAAACTTAGCTGAAGTTAGGTTCGTTACGAAACTGAACTGAAGGTAAATTCGATATAAAACTTAACTGAAGTTAGGTTCGTAATAAAACTGAACTTAAGTTAGGTTCTATATAAAACTTAACAGAAGTTGGGTTTTAAATGAAACAACTGAAGTTAGGTTCGATATGAAACTTATATAAAGTTAGGTTCGATATAAAACTTAACTGAAGTCAGGATCGATATAAAACTTAACTTAACTAGGGTTACATTTAAAACTTAGCTGAAGTTAGGTACGCTATAAAACTTAACTGAAGTTGGGTTTGATACAAAACTCAACTGAAGTTAGGTTCGATATAAAGCTTAACTGAAGATTGGTTCGATATAAAATTTGACTGAAGTTAGGATCGATATAAAACTCAACTGAAGTTTGGTTCGATATAAAATTTAACTGAAATTGGGTTCAATGACGCTGTAAATTGATAATAAATCAGATGGATTTATACCATTGACGTCCTTTCAGCGCCAGTGTGCACCCTTATTGTGAAAATTATTTTAAATAAAAATGAAGGTAGGTGGTAAAAGATGCCTGAAAAAAGATTTCAAATACAATTCATAAGGAAATGATGTGAGTATATTACATATCTAGGTAGATATGATATGAGTAAATTACATATCAAGGTAGATATGATATGAGTATATTACATATCGAGGTAGATACTATATGAGTATATTACATATCAAGGTAGATACTATATGAGTATATTACATATCAAGGTAGATATGATATGAGTATATTACATATCAAGGTAGATATGATATGAGTATATTACATATCAAGGTAGATATGATATGAGTATATTACATATCAAGGTAGATATGATATGAGTATATTACATATCAAGGTAGATGCGGCGCTTGATTAATGATTAATGGAATTTGTGAAAGGCCATTCATACAGTTGGTGAATTATGAAGTACCTCGTTCATCCGATTAAAGAGGTTCAGATTGGTAGTCGACACACCATATGATTTCATGAGTATACCTGCCTCTATATTTCATGACGGAATGTAAGGAAATGTGCTGAGCGCCGGTATCGTGTAACACACCCATGACATTAATGGCGCTAACATTTCCACATGACTTCTTGGGCCATTAAATCCATTAGGCGTAGTAAAGAGTTCCGATGCATTTCAAGTGCGAACAGGCTTGCTAGAAATGTACAAAGTGATTGACAAGTGTAACTAATTTTGCTTGTTTGCCATCATTACTCAGAAGCACTCCCCTTGCTAATCCTTCCATCACGGCTTACAGATCAACCATCGATGTTTTTTTGCTGTTGTTTGTATGGACATGTGTGCTATTGGGACTAATTTGACACGGTTGTCAATGTATGATGCTCCACTGACCTAGCCGTGGGCTTTACCAGCAAACAACATCTGCTTCCTTTAGTGATGGACTGAACAGCGAGTTCAGATCCATCCCAACCAGTTTCCAGATGTCTCCAAAAAAGGGTATCCGCATCTGGCTGTTACAACCAAATGCGCCAGGGGATTAATCTTCAAGCGGTTGCTTGGACGTCAATGCGGTTATAGGATTAAGTTGTCAACGAAAGATTCCAAACAAGAAAGTATAGCTCTGACAATAACAGGTGAAAGGTTTTAGACTTCTTAACCATTTACCCCCGCAGGAACCAATTACGACATGTGGATGCTCTCTCATTCTGATGACATGAGGCGTAATAAATCATACTGAGCTTCTTCACCTGGCGTGTTTTCCCGTCTAGGTTCGTTTATTGTTGTTGGCAAAACGAACCGAAACAAATCAAAAACAATGGGAAATTGTTCTTTTATTTAATAACATGAAATTGTGAGCAGCCTTTGCATCGTCTTTATGATAATTACACGAATAGAAATAATTTGATTACGAAAACCGTATTTTTTATAAAGGAGTTAAACAACAAAATAATCAGCTCACATCTCTCGACAACAAAGTTACTACCGCGCATCACCGATTGCCACCCAGCATCACCTAATGCCACCCAGCGTCATCGATTGCCACCCAGAGTCTCCGATTGTCACCCAGAGTTACCGATCGCCACCAAGCGTCACCGATTGCATGACATGCAGCGTCACCAATCACCACTCAGCGTCACTGATTGCCACCCAGCGTCACCGATTGCCACCCAGCGTCACCGATTGCCACCCAGCGTCACCGATTGCCACTCAGCGTCACCGATTGCCACCCAGCGTCACCGATTGCCACCCAGCGTCACCGATTGCCACCCATCGTCACCGATTGCCACCCAGCAGAGAGCGTCTTATTGTTCTCTGCTCTCGTTTTGAAATGTCTTGCGATCAACTGATTACAATTTGAATCAACTGCAAATACTTGCAATTGTCGCGCGATCAAGAATGTCTGAAGGCGGTCCGACATCACTTAGTTACAAACACGTCGTCGGCCGAATGATCTGATCAAGAGTTATAGTTGAGTAATGCTGTAAACAGTTGTGATCATTCATGAATGCTGTCAATCAGTCTCAATTTACTGCCTCAAATGACAAGGCTCTACATACTTAAAAAACATGATAATTCTGTTCGAGATTATCTCTTTAACCGAAATTTGCAGCCTGAAAGTATTTTTAGACCCAATACCGTATGATAGGACTAGATTTCGACAAAAATGCTTAGCATATTAATTACATACTAACAGTACTTTTCATCATACATCTATAAGTGTGGAGGGGGAACCCCCCCCCCCCAATAGCGCAATGCGTTTCTCCACCGAATGGGTAGTTATGCACGGAGGTATCTTGGCCACCAGTGTCTTCTCTACAAAAAATACATACCCCCTTGAACATCAGATTAGAGGCTTAAAAACGACAATCGAGCATTGGTCACACCAGCTTACCAACCATTCATGATACTGCACTCCAACTATTTCAGGGCAGAGACGGTGACCAGAGTGTGGTCCCTCACCCCCTCTCCCCACTCCCCCACCTATCCAGGAGAATATAATAGTCACATCAAGCCTACACACCGTTCAGTGTTGTGTGAGCGACGGCTGTGTCTTAACCTCTGCTCCATTACTCACCTCCTGGCGACTTCTGTTGTTCTACTTAGATTGTTTGTGAGTATACCAAGACTTCTTCCACTGCTTTACCCTACGAGCCCAACTATAAGACACTTCTATCTCAAATTAATGGTGAAGAAAATTGTGAAATGATAACGTTATTATGAGCTGATATTTAAAAACATTGTTTTAACGCTAATGTAGAGGCCAACTACACAACACTGAGAACCTCTGAGGCTTGATTTCAACAAGTGGACCCCTTCATTTGCCACTGACACAATCCAGATGTCATATATTTGATATGAAACAATGTTTTAAATTGAAATTCAAAACTCTGGATCCTACCGTAAATATTATGACCAGAAATGATGTTTTTTTTTGCAACGAATTACCTATTCATTTTCAAATACTCATCCAGGTGATCAATATAAACATTACTTAACGGACCTAATTTTTATATCTATCCATGAATTCAGAGTTACCTTCCAAACACTCGACTGTTGACTCCACCCTAACAATTATCTGAGGCTTAGAAAGTTCAGAGAAACATTCGAACGAGCCAACATTTTATGGAAGCAAAACGTACGCTAGTAAATTCAAACAAATAAAATATCATAAATTGAACAGTATTCATTTAAAATATTCATGATTTTCGATGTTAAGCTCTTACTGAGATATGGCTGATAAATATCCACGTGATGTATTCCTCTCAGGAAAAATGTCTATTGGTTTCTTCCTGATCTCGAAACAATATCCTACATAATGTCTTCCTGAAGAAGACTTGTAACAAAAGTATTATTGCTGTCTTTTTGTGGTCTTAATACGATGAACGGAGAGCGCCCTCCAGTTGCTTTTTGATAGCGTGGTCATGAGACTCTTTTCGTCTGGCCAGCCAAGAGCAAGAGATACCTACAGCCACAGGGTATTGAACCTTCGTCTCAAGTCAAGAATAATTCCATTCAATGTTCACCGGAAAACTGTCATGTATGCCAAGAGGACACGAGGTCACTCATAATTGAGTAACTCTTCTCTAAACATTATTTGTGGTGTCTAATGCTCACTTAGTTAACCTAGCATATGTCTTAGACCTGTATGTATGTACGTATATATGTACGTATGTATGTAAGTATAGACATACAGCCGCTATTCCCTAGTTAGGATGGTGGCTTAGTAAGGCTAACACAAAGGGGGGAGACACCCACTCTTCCCGCCACATGACCGCCATGTCCATACCGAGGCTCGAACTCGCGACATGCAGCACCAGAGGCTGACACTGCAGTCGGACGCGCTAACCACTCGACCACGGCGACCTATTTTCAAAGGTGTTGGAACATTTTGATATTTTCACCCCACATTTACGTATTTCGTACTGTAAAATAATCCTAGTTCATGTGAGTATAGGTAATATTTGGTGAATTCAGTTTCTTCAATGAGTACCGGCCATTCACTCATTAAAGATGAGCTGCGACCAAATCTTATTTGAACTTTTGTTCCGCTAATTCAAAGAGTAAATCAGATGATGAAGTTCGTGTGCCGGATTTAAGAATCAGGAGTCCATTGCTAGACGCTGGTAATATATA
>SDVV010007134.1:0-17970 GCA_016164225.1 Gammarus roeselii
GAGCTCCCTAACGTGTCACGACGAAAGAGCTGTCAAGGTAGGTTTGAGGTGCACAATAAGTATGCATTATATCCTAATGAGATTAGGTGTTGTTATTTCACCTTGGAATCTTTTGCATAGTAATTAGTATGAATTCTGTAGTTCGAACCCACAGTCCAATTAATTGAACAGCAAAGAGTGTGTAACGGTATGGGTGTGTCTATGTGAGTTAGAGAACCACTGGCATAACAAACAACCAAGAAAAAAATATATTTACATTTGTTCGCGTTCATACTTGCACACGGAGAAACATATATAACTAGATTACATGTAAACAGTACATTCATAAGCACAAATACACGTAGAATGTCTATAGAACAGTAAAATAAATACATATTCGCAATCAGTCTGGAGTCTGTATTCATATCATCCGCCAAATACAAGTGTCAAAGGGTCTTGGTGTGTGGATGGGCCTATGTGAGTTGGGGAGCTCATATACAGATGGAATGGTATTATTGTACCACCATAAGCCTAAACATAGATATACACACATTTAAGAGTCATATGAGGATGGATCTACAAATCTGAAGTACATTTGATGATGGGTGCGTGCGCAAATTTAAAATAATTTCAAACTACATATGATGGGTCAAGACCTTATGGCGTTCATCACATCGTGTTATCCGAGTGAGTGAACTTGTTAGCGACCGGCAGCGAGCATCTAACCTTTAACTGAGCATGAGTATCACCTATCAGAAACATGGCAAGAAGCCGGAGAAATAGCCAAGTATATTTAAATTACATAATAAATAGGTGGTCCATCCCGATGACACATAGCATTGCGATCAGACATTATGTTTTGATGACGTAATTGGTTGATTATCTGCCTGATACGTTGGAAGGCAAAGGTTGTCTGGTTATGTGTGGGTGTTAGTTCGAGGGTTCTGCCATATGCATTTAACGGTTCTGTCATACTTGCATGTGTGATCTGGGCAGGGCATATTTAAAGCAACGCTGTGCGAAGATATTCCTGTCTTTATACGTGACATTAAATTACACGCTTTGCGGAAATACGAAAGAAGTGATAATGAATCTCATTGAGTCTATCGCTATCGGGGATGAAACAGAGTCGTGTTAACAGGGTGATAGTGTTGATGCTCCCAGCGAGCTGGAAAATATAGTGTTACGTTGTCAGTTCCGTCATGTAGCGCAAGCTGGCATGGGCCAGCTTGCGCTACATGACGGTGGTTACTATGCTAACACTATAGGACTCTCACGATACAGAAGTAAATGAAACTTTTGTTATCTCGATTCTCTCTAAAAAAAGCTATTTCTCTGTAATGTAGTAAGGGGCCTCCTCCTCCCCCTGCTATCTTAAAACAAAAACGATTGGGTACAAAGGTTTCCTTTACATTACAACCAATAGAATTGAAACCCCACATCCTACCTCGGTACCTAGAGTTTTCCTTACGGGAAGCCGCTTTTACGAGCCCTCATGAATACCGGGGTAAGGTAGACCTCCCTTATATAGCGTAACGTAGGGGAGGAGGAGGGGGGGGGGTTCAGCCGGCTCCTGGCCGCATCCGGTCGCCATTTTAGGTCTAAACGACAAACTCGGGGAAAGTCGAAAAACATAAAAGTTTCGAAGACACCAAGGTCTAAATCTGTCGAAAACCTTTTTCGACTAATGTTATCAAGATTCTCTCTCTCAATACGTCTCTGTAATGTTTCCTCGTCAAGATTCATTCGAATAAAATGCAGAAGCGCATGCTTACACTATTGCTCTTACTACCTTATAGTGAATTAGCTTTTTATTGAGAGAATCGCGATTATAAAAGTTATAATATACACTTTCAGCTATACCCCCACAACTGACCTAAGTTCTTTTGCAGCAGGTTTAGCAAAGGACAACGGAGTTACCGCAGTTTCTCTGACAACATGAATCACTCACGTAACACTCATTCTACCGCATTCCAAATTACCTTCCCAATACGCGATGCACCACAATTTATTGTTATCCCGGGTGAACATGGAAAAAACAAAAAACTCACCCAGTAGCGACATGGCCTGCAATGCGGAAAAACATGCCTTGAATACGGTCACGTCATCAAATACTGCAAGCCGCACGTATCTCAACGCTGTTAGAGGTGTACTGGCGAGCAAGACGTAAGGAACTGCAAAGCCTCCCAAATACCTGCTACCTTGTTCATGCCAGCACGAGGCAGGCGACCGCGACTGTTGAAAGCACATGGACCAAAAAGCAATAACAATTATACAAAACGACCGAAGAGTCACACGAAAACAAGCTATTCAAATCGGGCACGACGAAAAACCAAAACGCTCTAATTTAGTTTATGCCAAAGCAGTTACATCCTAACGATTTACACCCAAATTATATAAATACCGTTTAATTGTAGTCTTTACAAGAAACAACATCTAGAGAGAAAATGATGGGACATTGATCCAGGCAGTGGAAAAGTGGAGGGAAGGGGGGAGGTCAAGAAGCTCGGTTCCTTCACACCAATTCTCAACTCCAGAAGTTTCCGTTGCATGCTAAACTAGATGGCGCCAAACAACATACACAATTACAGTTTCCTTCCTTCTTGCGAGTCATGCAGGATTTATTCCCTACGCAAGGTGTTTCAAGGCTGAGCGAACCCTACCGAGTCAACTAGCGCTTTTTTAAAACATGCATCTTTAACTGAAATTTATGTTTTGACCCTCCACCAAACATACATACATGGTCAGTAACTTAAAATCCATACAGGTGACCCACGCCCTAAAGAAAATTGATAACAGGGTTGGTTAGATAACAGTATTCTTGGTAGTCGAATTCTCCTTAGTGCTAGTTATACCTCTTCATTAAAAAAACAGTGCTGCTTAGCAACGCCAACTGCAATCAAAACGTATTTGGTAATAAAAATACCTATCTATCTATAATTTCAACTGGTTTTCCACAATTGTCAGGTACTAGAGATGCTGTTTCCTTTTTAAGTTGTTTTATAACTTACTTGAATTATTTCATAAGGTAGGATTAATTGAAGTTGATCTTTCTACAATTAATTAGGGGAAGTTATTCACATTTACATTGAACGAAATTGATCTGTTGTCCGGCTCTTATTTTGTGTTCAAGTATTAGGTTGTATTTCTCAAAGTTCATTGCATTTCTGACTGTTTCAGTTCTGTGTCTTTCAGGCACATATTTTCTGTAACCTGGGCAATTGGCATATGTGCTCCAATACAACTACGTTCAACAATTGACGGCACTGTACGAGTAGGCAATCTCTACACAAGTATCTTTCTGTTTCTGTGAAGTGAACACTGACCACAATCTATAACTGCTTAAAGTTCAGGAAATGCTTTCATAGTGAAACACATTCGGCTAAATCACTCGCATCTCAAACCTACCAACTAACTTTCACCTAATTGAGAGAAAACAAATAACTTTAGACACAATAACTACACACATGACTACTCGTAATGACGTGCATGTTCCCACATACAATGACTGAGATGCTGAGGTATTCTTCATCATTTTAGGTGCCACATTCCAATTATATGGATTGGAAGACGCAAATGAACAGTTCCTCCTAAGTTTGGGGTGGATGGATGATTATTCATTGTATAGATCATCAACATTTTACTTTACTATTTTATTATTTCTTCTTTCCTGGGCTCAATTATTTACCTCTGCCCTTTGTTCATGGTTATACATCTTGCATTGGTTATTATATATCGACGTTGGTTGAGACTAGGTGACCCGGGGAATGGGGGGTACTCATGGGACCCCCGGGAATTAGGAAACCCGTGGTATCGGGAACCCGGGGGACTTGGAAGACCAGGAGGATTTGGGGGACCCACTTGGACCCTTCTGGGGCCCTTTGAGACACCTCCGAGACCCTTTGGGATCCTCTTGAGAAACTGTGGGACCGTCTTGAGGAACTCTAAATTTTGAAATCTCTGCTCCGCCCTCCCCACGCTATAAAACCCATACACAGAAGAATGTATATAAATGGAGTGCTTGAATAGAGTCATTAGTTATTACAGTCCACAGCATTGCTGACGCAAAGGGGGAGAGCCGCGTCGAGGGTGGTTGAGGTGCGTCGAAATCAGTCGAAACATGTTGAGGCAAGTCGAGTTTGGTTGCGTCGAGCCGAGACTGGCCAAAATTATTCGTGACAAGCCGAGACGAGGGGACTCGAGGGACCCGGGGAGCTGGGGGGGACTTGGGTTACCCTCCCGGGCGCATCGGCCTCTTTTAGGACCCAAAGGACCTCTGCTCCCCAACCGCTCCCACCCTAAAATGCTTGTGTAAAAAAAATAGTTATTACAGTCCACAAGATACCGACGCAGAGGGGGGGAGCCGCGCCAATGGTCAAGGTGCGTCAAGATCAGTCGAAACATGTCGAGACAAGTCGAGTTGGGCGCGACAAGTCAACATTGGCCGAAATTAATCGAGACAAGCCCAGATGAGCTGAGGCGAGGGAACTCGAGGGTTCCGGGGAGCTCGGGGGACCCGGGGGCCTTGGGTTACCCTACGCGACCCATCGGGCTCTTTTGGGACCCAAGGGACCTCTGCGCCCCCACCCTATCCCCCTAAGCAATAAGTGTAATTTCAACTACCTGAGCAGTTTTTCAGCCCATGATGAACCTGCCCTTGCTTTTTTCTTCTCGAGCCACAATTTTAACATCTTGAACAATGCTTATGTATTTGTGCGAGAGTTCTTGTTAGTGGTTGTGTGAATAATTGTTTTTTTCAGTCTGTGCTCGCTCGCACGTTCACGGACCATTTGTAGGTTCTGTGGTTGACGTGGGCCGCTTAGCTATAAACCTTATGGTGCGTTGCGGTTGGAATTGATCTAATCTGTGAAGCCGAGGACCTTGTGCCAATTTCAACAATACTATCTGCGCGCACTGGCGTGCGTACATATTACTCTTGAGGTTCTGAGGGGTTGGAGGCGGGGATTCGTTTCTTCTGAGTCTTTATCTTATCTGAATTACTGAATTGTACTCTAACCGAACTAGACAGCATAGCTGTAAACATTGTGTTGCGTTGCGGTCGTAACTTACTTTTTCCGTGTAGCCGTAAACCTTGTACCAGTTTTGACGATTCTACCTGAGCGCACTAGCGTGCATACATATTACTCTTGAAGTAATAAATGATTAAAAGCGGAGATTCATTTCTTCGCACTAGTGTGCGTCTGACACGACTAAAATTTTCAAAATGTTCTAATTTTGACAACGTTGTTTTTCTCGCACACAGAGGTGTATGAGCCTACTGGAATTCATGATTGTCGAGCCCCACGGGGGAGCCTGTTATGACTGATGTTGAGGCTCCTGTGGAAATGAGGCTTAAATCAAAATTCTAATCCTCCTAGCACTTGATTCACTGCAGAATTATTTAAAACAGCAGAAAGCATTTACTCGGCAATGAGTCTGCCACCCACCCAACAATCGCCTACCGAGTCAGAACGCATGCAACTTCTTCTTGGAACAACTACAATAGGTGACCGCAAACCGTCTTAGTTCTTACAACACCAACGAACATTCATTGGAAACACGAAAAAACATGACAGCCCAATAATATAACAAATCTTCCGGGACCAGCTGCCTTTAGAAGTGAAACGAATAGTAGCAGCCACAAGAATAAAAAAGCTCAACGATCGTGCGGAAACTGCAGATCGTGTCTACAACATCCCACGCACACGAAGCACTAGGAACAGCAACAGCGTACATGAAATAACAAATGAACACAAGCAGCTGAGATATCTATCATTCGCCTTCAGTTGAACGACGAGCTTCACAAATTGCAACTAGCTGCAGCAAAAATCTCATTGCAGGTTAAAACCCTGGATCCCTCTATGGCTGTGATTACCGAATCGATACAAGCACTGCGCTTGGAGGTACAGCAAATCACTTATAACACTCAGTATCATAACCAACAACAGCAGCAACAACACTACCAGCCGAGAGGAAATAGCAACTCAAGAGGACCCGCTAACATATATAGGTAAGACACAACAAGTCCTGCACCCAAGCAACTACTGCAATGCACAACACAAACACCACAACATCCGGCAGCATCAGCACAAATACTAACGCGCTGCACCTAAGCTGGCATCACACCACATCTGGCCACCAGGCACGCAGTTGCAATGCATCCTGTGCTTAGGAAGGTGGAAAACTTCAACGCCGCCCTGTGATGAGCAGCGCGTCCAACGCGGCAGTATCCACAAGCGCTCAAATACTGATTGATAAAGGCTGCAGTAACCATTTCAATTTCCTCGTCGACACCAGAGCCTGCATCAGTGTCATCCCACCATGAGAGGTAGACCTAAACAACGTTGAGGACAGCAACCTCACAGTAGCCAATGGTTCTTGATAATGACATATGAAGAGCGTCTCTTGCCACTGGGTAACAGCCACCAGGATGGGTTTTCACCATTGCAGCAGTACAGCTGCCCATTTCAAGAGCTAATTTTCTAGCACACTACAATATCAGTCAACTTAACCAACAAAACACTCATGCAACACAATCATACAGTCGAAGCTATCCATTACCAATCATTTGCTTGGTTCTGATTGTTGATAGTGATGATGATTGATACTGATAATTGATTGAGATATAATGAGTGTAAAGATAATTGGGTTCCAAATAAAGAACGATGATTGAAATGTTTGTAAACATGTGATAATATTGATTGCACGAATGAGTCACGAGGGGCTCAAAATTGCCCTATTTACGCACGAGTTCAACTATAAAAAACGTGCGTTGATGATAAAAGATTCTAATTGATATAATTATTAAAAGACCCTGGCGAACGGCTCAATTGATCTCCTGCCGCTCTCTCACCTTCTAGCTGCTCACTCAGTGCATCGATTGAGCGTGAGATTTTAAGGATAAGAGAGTGCAGGATAATAAATGGATCGGCCGTTATAATGCTAATTGAAAAATTGAGGGCACGGTATCAAAACATTATACGTATATCTATGCATTGTTTGAGTATTTTTATCTGACTCTATCTTAATGAATGGCGGGTGTTAATCACCTTAGGGTGAGAGGTGAGAGCATGCATGCATGCATGCGAGGAGGAAACAATTAAAATTACTTGGTAGTTTTGTAGTCTAATTAATGTACAGTTTGGATGTGGTAATTACATGACGGCTGAAATTTAACCAAAGAAGATGGTTGGTCGACTGTACGGAATAGTAAAAAATGATAAAATTGGTTAATGCTCATCCCGCATTTACATAGATGGCAATGAGAAAAAATGACTTATCAACGCGGACTGTGAACTCGACTAAGTACCATATAGAAACGGGAATATTCCCGTCGTAAGGAAGTGAATTAACATTGGTGACAAGGATCATTATGGTTTGAATCATCACGAAGGAATACTACGCCAGGTTGCGGCAATGACACTTCATAATGTTGGGTTGTAGGTAGACAACCTTGCCCGTGAGACGTGAATACGTTGAATAGGTGGGAGTAGAGTATATTTCACGGAAACATGCCCTGGGACAATGTAATGGTTAGGATGTATCTAATTACATTGTGTGTCCAACTTAGTCCCTATATAACGTGGACATTGTAATTTATGTTCAGTTAATTACTCCGTGGCCTTTTTGAATAATTTTGGGGCTCACGGAAACGTGCCGTGGGACAATGTAATGGTTAGGAAGTATCTAATCGCATTGTGTGTCTGACTTAGCCCCTGTTTAGCTCGAACATTGTAATCATTAATTCTTTATAGGTCAAGACAATTACTTTTGTGGTCAATTTAATTACATAAGGTTCTGCGGGAATGCCAAGGTGGATAGGGGAGGGGGAATTGTTAAGTGCCATGACAGGCTTCTATCTGTCATTGACATACAGAGATATTATCTCGACATGTGCTCCTCTCGTTACGAGTTGTGACGGCTTGTACCTACGTATTATAAACGGAGAGTATAATTGTATTGAGTTATTTTGATTTGTTTATTTGCAAGTAATGACGGTATGGTACATATTAGGATGTTTTTAGTGTAAGACTCATTTTGAATAGGATACTTTTATATCGTTTAGTAGGTTTCGTAGGCCGGTTGTTTTTTCAATGGTAATTTATTACTCAAACCTTAGGTTATGTATGGTATTCGTATTAGATGTAGATACCGTAGTCATATGATATCGCTGCTCGATCATTATAATATATACGAAGATTTTGACATTTTTCTCTTTATAAGTGATGACCACAGTTTATCCATTGTATTTTATAAGCTGCTCATGGTGAACAATATTATCTTTACCAATGGAAGTATTACAATTTTTAATTAATTACTACAATATCCAACATTTAGATTTTCGGTCTTCAAGCGTTACACAATTCTTTTGCGGGATGGGTAAACTCGTTTGTCCCAGAGCAAGCAGTCATGCGTTTTAAAAGTACAGTATATGGTGAATGATTTATATTTTAATAGATTTTAACAATACCTTTAGTTCAGTCTACAAAGAAACAGTCAAATGACATTGCCAGCCTGTGCACCTCAGGCCCTTGAGATCATCGGCTTACGTGTTTTTCAGTCCGTATTTCTGTCGACAATCAAACAAGTTTAGGGTTTTATTCATATATTATTACATAGTAGCATGGTTACATAGGAACATTTTCATCATGTTAGTATCTTTTTTCAGCGTTCAAGGAGTGGGTTAGAGTGCTATACGTTCACTCATTGTCAATCCGTATTTTTGTGGACAATCAAACAAGTGTAAGATTATATTTATATATTTTATTACATACATACATAGGAATATTTACATACTAGGATTATTTACAGGTTATAACCTGTTACAGGTTACAGGTTATAACCTGTCGCTAAAGACGGTCTCACCCGGCTTACGCCTCTTACATGTTGAATACATGTTCACATTAGTTTTATCAGCCAAGACACATCTTTTCCTCTTTTTAGTGACGATATGTTTATTTTCAAAGGATTTTTAGGGAATGTCCGGATGGTCATAAGTAAGAGTATTGGAGGAATCGAGATAGTAACGTTTGCTCCAAATTTACTGAGGCACTCTTTAATAGTGCGTGAATGTTGCGTATGGTCTCAAAGTGTTTGTAGGTTTTCTGGTTATGGATGTCTCTGTGTTGTTCATGTTTGATTTTGGTTTGTGTCTGGTCATTGGTACCCTTAGCAGCTAGTTTGTGCCCTCGGATTCGAGCAACATACTGTAACACTTTTGTTGTTAGCAGATGATTTCACTCGGGTAGTCATCAACTGTTTCGCTTTTCAGTAGTTCCAGCTGTCATTTCTTGGATTCATCGTACAAGGGATGATTTTACGGATAGTTGGAGAAGTCCATGTATTCCGCCTCAATGAAGGTCACGCCTCTGAACAAGATCAGCAACGAGTCTGTGTCCGAGTAGAAGAGCGAAACGTTGTCACCCTAGCGTGGTTGCAGTGTGTGTCATAAAAGAAGCTGTAGACTTTCGCTTTAGCTTCTGTTTGGAGCTGATGAGATAAATATCTTTGATACCTTAGGTAGCCGAGTGCAATTTCAATTTGCTTAATATCTATCGCATTTTTAATGCAAGGCAGGAGGCGTTGTATTGCATTTTAATGCAAGTCATGTTGCATATCTGCAATTTCTTCATTGTACAAGGGATGATTTTTGGGGTAGTTGGAGAAGACCATGTATTCAGCCAGAGGAGCTTGCCGCATTTTCTGTCTCAATATCGGCCATTTCTTTGAACTGGAATAATATCTATCGCATTGAAAGTCATGTTGCATATATGCATTCAAACGCTAGTCATACGAGTTAAACTTAGGATAATGCAAACAAAGATTTATATGATATATTTTTTAATGATATTAGATTTTGACACACATATATTTTAGGAAATTACATGAGTTTATCATTTATACGTGAACATAACTATTCACTCCAAAAATTCGATGTGAGCAGCTGTGCGAAAAATTAGTAATGATTTTATGCTGCCATATCTGGTCATATCTTGATCATCGGTATCAGTGGCACTTTGTGGATTCTTTATCGATGATAAGCAATATTTTTCATATGGAGATGTCGGCTCATCCTATTAGTATAGGATTTATCATATGTTTTTTTTTCTCTGATCTATTGGGTTCTAGTCTGCTACCCTTAGTACACATTTTGGATAGACGGATACCTTTGGGAGTATTGTATGCATCACCTCAATACCTATCCTTGTATCCAAAACTTTGTTTCTAAACTTCAGTAACGTTGTTCTCGATGCTAATTTTTAAAGTATAGTTACATGTTCAGGACATCGAATCGTTTCAGGGTTTTCTTACTGTCGTCGACATTCCCATTCAGTATATTCCCGTAAATTTCCGAAATATACATAATTCTCCTAGCACTTAGACGTTTGAGACATGATTTTCTCTGTTCATGTTTCATTTCCAACAATTTCGAAACAAAGACAGGTATACATTTTATTTTATTGTACAATTTTACACTTCTTATACTTGAAACCATTTTACTACCCCTTATGATATTTTGGGTGTTCTCAACTTTATCAGGCTTTTCTTCACATAAGGTTTTCTTGATATCACTACCCATATTTTCAGTATTTTCCATTTCGGATATGGTTTGGGCCTTTTCCCTTCATATCGATGTAGCCATTTTCACCCAATCTTGATACATACGAAGTTTGAGTGTCAGTGGCACCGCACTTTCTTTTCCGCTCGTACCATGTTGAGCACTGTCTATCTTATTATTTTGGAAACCCAGGTCCGGTTTATTATGTTACATCAACACACCCGTTGCATCGTTAGAGCTTGTACTTCCTCGTCCATTTTTAATATTATCATATTCAAGATAATGGTGTCCTTTGAAATAACATCAAAACCCTAACGTGGAGCTTGATTTGCTTAGTTTTATCTCCACACTGCAAATAACACATACTCCCGTGATTTCCTTTCTGTTGAAATGTTTCCATATTAAACATGGTGACATCCTTCTACACCGAAAGCAAACCGTTAACTGTTTGAGTACAAATATGAGCCCAACTTATAAATACTGTTACATGCATATACAGGGTCGTTAGCGTCACTGCATTGACACATATGTTGGGACCATGTAGTCATTTACACACATTTGTGCAAAAACGGTCACCATACACTGTCAGATGCACTAATACCTAGGCAACCTAACCTAACCAACTTAATTAGGAATTATGTGTCATTGTTCAAGATTTCCTGCTTACGTATAATACTTATTCATTGATTTATGATATATTCATATCGAACACCTCCACATGTTTCTATTACACGTAGTTTTTTTTAATATCACACAAAATGTAAACACATACACACATTTGTATGCATATACAGGGTTGTTACCATCTGTAGCATTTTTTCCACTAGAGCAACATCCCGTGCTTTTGTTACAGGATATTTAATGTGGATCAGATTCACGGCATGTTTGGTTGAATGAACTAATCATCCTAACATAACCAAACCGAACTTATGTACGGTATTCAGTCATAGATATATACATTGCATAACAAATATCTCCACTTGTCTCTACATTTTGATCTATCCTTTGCAGTTTTGATAAACACATCCAATTTTGATCTAGCTAATTCCATCAATTTTCATATGAAATAACATCGTTGTTTGAATGTTATAGATATTTGCATATGTTTCTTGATTTTTGATTTGACACAATTCTACAACACTTTTACATGATATTGGCACCCATCAAAAACCTAATCTAACATAACTTATGTACGGTATTCAGTCATTGATATATACATATGAACCCTTCACACGGTTCTTCATAAAACTTACGTCTAATTCTTTCTACTTCATGGTCACTCTCGGCTCATATTAGTTAGCAGAGAGGGCAGATTTTCAATCTTAGATGGTTTGATTGTTACAAGTATTTCATATTCGATCTATCCTTTGCAGTTTTGATTCACACTTCCAATTTTGATCTAGAAAATTTCATCTGTTTTTATAAATAATTTCATCGTTGTTGTGATTCTTGATTTTGATTTGGCACAATTCTACATCACTTTTACATGTTATTCACACATACCAAATAAACTAATCTAACCTAACCTAACCTCATATACAGTTTTTAATCATTGATATATACATATGAACCCCTCCACACGATTCTATATAAAACTTTCACCTAATTCTTTCTACTTCGTGGTCAATCTCGACCCATATTAGTTAGCAAAGAGGGCAGATTTTAAATCTTAAATGGTTCGAATGATACAAGTATTTTCATTTTTGTATCCAGTTTCACACCAACGAACACTTCTTCTTATACTAGGTCTACCACATTTCCTTAAATATCTCCTGACCCTAGATCCTTTGACGATTTGCACGGTTGATTTGGCTTTTCTTTCCTATGATTTTCACATTCTTGATAATGACTTCGTTTCAGATGTCGCCATACATTACTGGTAGATTTATGTTTATTCATTTTTTTTTCATAGATTACAAAGCCCCGTTACCCCATTACTTTCGAACAAACGACGACTCAAGCTATACCCCATCCTTCCATAGCAGAATCACAATCTTGACTGAGCAAGATCTGATCGGACATTGATTTTTATCCTTCTAATCTGTAACACATCTAGAACATTCACCCCCAAGATAGGTTCATGACAATGCGTGAAACATATTCTTCTAATGATTTCGACAATTCGATGTTTCATCCTACTTTCACGATGTGTGCAATTCATTGCTTATCATTTGAGTTTTAGGAAAATATAAACATTTGGTTGATTGACTTGGCTTATTACTGTATTATTAGTATTAATTACAGATCTTGCTGGTATCATCAATACTATCTACCTCGTTTTTTTTCACAGCAAAGTTTGTACAGCCATCCATACCCATTATCACGATGTTTCAGTTTCCTCTCTAAATTCTTCATATACTCCAGCATATCTTTGATGCGAATACCGAAGGCTGTTCCATTTCCTTGAGTCCACATTTGTAGTGCTTCTTCTTCTTGAACCTCAAATATTCGAAACTTCTCCAATTCAAAGTCATTCTGGTCTTTGTCATTGAGGAATTATTGCATACGTTCCAGATTTTCTTTGGTTCTTAGGTAAAATCCGTTTCCCACTATCTCAGCTTAATTACCATCATGATGATTTTCCACTTATATCATATCAATTTCAAGATTTGCTTTCTTATTTCCCTTGAACTTAGTTACATACGACTGTAACCCGTCGACATTAGTTACCCAAAGCCGACTTCCTTTTTTCTTCATCCATACATGAATGTCTCCCACTCTTTTGATTCTTGTTTTACCCATTTTGAGATAACTGATATTTTCAACACCAGTCAATATTTGTTCGATCCGACTCATATCATCTTCGGAGATTTCTTCTCCCAAGACACGTAAAATGCTTTTTACCACGTGAACATTCATTCCTATCTATTTGAGGATGAGCTGTCCTGCTTCACTTACACTCAACGTAACACTGACTCCAATCTCGGCATGCAGCTAGCTATTAAAATGCGATTGCAGGCTTCTTTTGCAGAGGTATCCGTCTATCTAAACTGTGTACTAAGGGTAGCAGACTAGAACCCTATAGATCAGAGAGAAAACAATAACCAGATGATAAATCCTATACCAATATGATGAGCCGACATCTCCAGGTGAGAAACAGTGCTCATCATCGATAAAGAATCCGCAGAGTACCACTGATACCGAAGATCAAGATAAGACCAGATATGGCGGTATAAAATCATTACTCATGATTCGCACAGTTGCTCACATCGAAATTTCGAAGTGAATATTTATGTACTCGTATAAATGATGAAGTCATGTAATTTCCTAAAATATATTTGTGTTAAAATCTAATATCAACAAAAAATGTATCATATAAATCTTTGTTTGAATTATTCTAAATTCACCTCATATGACTAGCGTTGAAATGCATCTATGCAACATGACTTGCAATGAATTGCAAAACAGAATGGGTAGCATTGAAATGCAAGAAATATTATTCCAGTTTAAAGGTATGGCCAATATTGAGGCGGAAACTGCGTCAAGTTCCTCTGGCTGAATACACGGTCTTCTCCAACTACCCCAAAAATCATCCATTGTACGATGAAGAAATTGCAGATATGCAACATGACTTGCATTGAAATCCGATACAACGCCTCCTGCATTGCATTGAAAATGCGATAGACGTTAAGCAAATTGAAATTGCACTCGGCTACCTAAGGTATCATAGATATATATCTCATCAGCTCCAAACAGAAGCTTAAGCAAAATTATACAGTTTATTTTATGACACACACTGGAACCACGCTACGGTGACAATTTTTCGCTCGTCTACTCGGACACAGACTCGTTGCTGATCTTGTTCAAAGGCGTGACCTACATTGAGGCAGAATTCATGGACTACCCCAACTACTCGAAAAATCATCCCTTGTACGATGAATCCAAGAAATGACAGCTGGGACTACTGAAAAGCGAAACAGCTGATGACTAACCGAGAGAAATCATCTACTTACAACTAAAGTGTTACAGTATGTTGATCGAGTCCGAGGGCACAAACCAGCTGCTAAGGTTATTAATGACCAGACACAAGCCAAAATCAAACATGAACAACACAGAGACATCCATAACCAGAAAACCTACACACGCTTTGAGACCATACACAACATTCACGCACAAGCATGCCAGCTTCAAACTGTACGCACTATTAAAAAGTGCCTCAGTGAATTTGAAAACCAACGTTACTATCTCGACTCCTTCAACACTCATGCCTATGACCATCCGGACTTTCCCAAAAAAATCCTTTAAAAATAAACCTACCGTCACTAAAAAGAGGAAAAGATGTGTCTTGGCTGATAAAAATAATGTAAACATGTATTTAACGTGTAAAAGGTGTAAGCCGGGTGAGACCGATGGAAGTACGTCTACATCAACAGGTTATAACCTGTTAATATTCCTAGTATGTAGATATTCCTATGTAACCATGTAATAAAATACACAAATATAATCTTAAACTTGTTTGATTGTCCACAGAGATACGGATTGAAAATGCGTGAACGTATAGCACTGTAACCCACTCCTAAAACGCTGAAAAATGATCATAACATGATAAAAATGTTCCTATACAACCATGCTACTATTTAATAATATATAAATATAATCTTAAACTTCTTTGATTGTCCACAGAAATACGGACTGAAAGACGCGTAAGCCGATGATCTCCAGGGCCTGAGGTGCATAAGCTGGTAATGTCATTTGACTGTTTCTGTATAGACTGAACTAAAGGTATTGTTAAAATCGATTAAAATACAAATCAATCACCGTATACTGTATTTTGATAACGCAAGACTGCTTGCTCTGAGACAAACAAGTTTAACCATCCCGCAAAAGAATTGTGTAACGCTTGGAGATCGAAAATCTAAATGTTGGATTTTGTAGAAATGAATTAAAAATCGTAATTCTTGCATTGATTTGGATAATCTTGTTCACCACGAGGAGCTTATAAAATACAATGTATAAACTGTCATCACTTATAAAGTGAAAGATGTCAAAATCTACGTATTATAACGATCGAGCAACGATATCCTATAACCACGGTATCTACATCGAATACAAATACCATACATAACATTAGGTCTGAGAAATAAATTACCATTGAAAAAAATACCGGCCTACGAAACCTAATGAACGATATAAAAGTATCCTATTCAAAATTAGTCTTACACTAACAAACATCACAATATGTACCATACCGTCATTACTTGCAAATAAACGAATCAAAATAACCCAATACAATTATACTTTCCGTTTACAATACATTGTAACGAAGCGTCACAACTCGTAAAGAGAGGAGCCCATCTCAAGATAAGATCTCTGTATGTCATTGACAGATAGAGGCCTGTCATTGCACTAAACAACTCCTACTCCCCTATTCTCCTTCCCTATCCACCTTGGCGTTCCCGCAAAATCTCAAGTAATAAAATTGACCACCAGAGTAATTGTCTTGACCTACAGACTCAATAATTACAATGTCCGAGCTTTATAGGGGCTAAGTCGGACACACAATGTTATTAGATACTTCCTAAAAATTATATTGTCCTAGGGCACGTTTCCGTGAGCCCCAAAAGTAATCAAAAGGGCACCGAGTAATTTCCTGGACATAAATTACAACATCCGACTTATATAGGGACTTAGTCGGACAGACAATGTAATTAGATACATCCTAACCATTACATTGTCCCATGGCACGTTTTCGTGAAATGTACTCTACGGGTAGGTTAGAGAAAGAATGGTTAATTTGACAGAAATCGAACAATACATAGCGCAGTAGTTGACTTAGATGGCCACAAGAAATGATAACTTAACATCGTGGTGATGTGGAAGCATTATTAACTTCGCGGACAAGAGATGGTACCAGTTGTGCCCTGGGAGAACCAGAACATGCCCGGCATAGCGGCAAAGTTACTGAATGGTGAGGGCTTAAAAGTGTTCGCAAATACTATCTAAATACAATGAGCATGGGGAGGATTTGAACAGAGTGACCGGTGACTTTAATGTCTGGTCTGCTTAGCAGCATCGTTATAATTAGTAAAATTTGCAGAAAAAATATGTCCAATACACTGAAATATGTCCACATGAAGTGTGAGACCATCTAGCTTAACATAAGTCAAGAAGTAAGGCTTAGGACCCTTTGGCCAGACGACATCTGCGAGCGAGGTATTTGCTACTGAACGATGAGGTAGCAAAAACGGCCAGTGGGCCACTGAGCTGATCGGTCAGTGGATGATGGTGGCGGAGTCGAGTTGTGATGCGTAGGTTCGACAGAGTTGAGTGGTGAGTTGCGAGGTTGGAGTGCGGTGAATGCGTCTTGAGGTTAGTGCGCACATAAGAGCACACGTGGTTGGTGAGATGCTAGTAGATAGTATAGAGCTAAATATGCCGTCGGTGAAATTATGACGCTGAATACGATACCGATACAGATACAGACACTAGGCCGCATCCCTCAGAAAGGAGGTGGCCGAAGGCAAGGCGCACCTCATACCCTCAGACGCTCACACCCACACAACTTAGCCCTTTTGTGCTAAAGGGTCCAGCCGGTACCCCCTCAACATACACTCTGGGTCACGAGGGCAGTGCGAGGATCCGTCGTCAGCTGCAGGGCCCGACAGTTCTTACTGGTTTACCCCCGCCGCGTCATAATGGCCGGGCCCCCTCCTCACTCACGACCATCCCGAAAGCGGGATGCCAAGGGCGGGAAAGCACATCAAAGCAGAGTCAAAATCAACCATTCACAACCATTCTCCACTCGCGCCTCTTCATTGCACGCTCTCTCGCCACCTCCACATTGATGTCTCTCCTTCCCAACGCCTGCTGCACACTATCCATCCACCAAACCTCGGTCTGCCTCTAGGCCTGCGACCACTCGCCTCCGCATTCATCACCCTTTTCACCAATCTCCCTTCATCCATCCTCTCCATGTGCCCGAACCATCTCAGCACACGCGAATTCACTCTGTCCTCCAACTTCTTCACCATCCCTTTTCTGATTCGAACCACGTCGTAGGTGATCCGGTCTCTCAGCGTTACTCCAGCCATGCACCTCAAACATTTCATCTCGAGAACATTCAACCTTCTTCTCTCCTCTGTTCGCACCCTCCAAGCTTCAGCTCAGTAGAGCACAGTTAGGACAACAAAATCCTAATACAGCCCTCTCTTTGCTTCCATCCCCAACGTCCTACAGCTCATTACACTCTTTAGTGCGCCCAACACTTTACACCTCTCCTTCACTCGCGCCTTCACTTCAGTTTCCACTAGTTCAGTTATCTCCACATGGGAGCCCAGGTACTTAAAACACTGAACTTCCTCCAAGAGCTCTCCATTTAGGGTGACACTAATTTTGCTCGCATCGACAGTCCTCGAGCATCTCATTACTTTACTCATACCCACGTTCACTCGAAGCTTCCTCCTCTCACACACTCTACCAAACTCAGACACTAG
>SDVV010007135.1:0-17970 GCA_016164225.1 Gammarus roeselii
ACCGGCTGCCCGTTGATGTGATGCAGTGTGATTCACTTTGCGGCTTCAAGAGGGCCCTGGCGGAGGAATTGGGGGCAGTGTTGTATGAGTTTTGCTAGACTAAATTTTATGTGATGTTGTTGCTTTGTTTGTGTTGTCAACGGTTGTGTGCAGTTGTTGACTGTCTTCATTGTTTTGTTTTCTTTGGACCTATTGAGCGCATTCCGTCCAGCGTCCTGCTGCAGTACTTGTACAGTGCTGTTCATTTTGATTGCTGGTGCGCTGAGGTGTACTGCCTCCCATGCCTGTGTGCCCTGTTGGCAGGGCTGTTGGGGCTGTGGGGGGCTGCAAAGGTGAGATACAAAGGTGAGCTATAGAATTGACTAAATACATTTTTTACATGCTTTATTGTATTATTAAAAAGATTGTTTTCTTGTAATATTTGCTTATTTACTGATACTTTAGGGTCATAATTAATTTAGGATGTGGAGAAATTACTTCCAGTAAAGTTGAATCACAATTATTGAAGAAAAACTTAGTTTCCCGCGGCAAAATCGTGAAAAAAATCCTACAACAGTCGGGTATGACAGCAGCAAAAGATGAGCATCAAAAACACCTGTCACAGACGTAATATTTTACTTCACATTTTATTTTAAGCAACTGATATATACTAATATAGGCATGCTCTTTCGATTGGTACTCTCAAACTTTCAATTCGTGTTTCAATTATTGATAAATGAGGGGTGCGGGAAGTCCCCCCCCCCCCAAATTGGGGGCCATAGCTTGCTGCACGGTTTTCCGTGAATAACTTCTTTTTGTCTTATGATAGAATGTTAAAACTTACGGTGTTTCATAATCATTATAGTAGCTATACACACTATAAATCCAAAGTTTCTCGGCTGCATACTTTTTGAGTTCTCAAAGTATGCTAAATTCCGGGAGTCACCCCGGTCGACGCTATATGCTTGCTTTGTCACAGAATGGAAAGCATACTTGGGATTGTTTGATTAGTTACTGAGGTCCAATTCGTAAATAAAAAGTTGTTCTCTTTTGGAATACCTAGTTCTTGGAGTCCATGTTATCCGACAGAAATAGGCAAGTATCGCGGCGGCAGATACATTGGAGAGAATCACCTTGAAACTGATGAAATACAATCATAAAAATTAGTTGATGGGTAGAGCTGCAGCTCTAATGAGTATATGTTATATCTTGACTCTGTGGAGAACCTGTTTCAATCATTAGTCATAAATTTATTGGTAATATATTAGGAGTAAAAATTAGTTGATGGGTAGAGCTGCAGCTCTAATGAGTAGCTATATATTATATCTTGACTCTGTGGAGAACTTGTATCAATCATTAGTCATACATTTATTGGTAATGGGGAAAGATGAAAACAGAGAGACAAAATATATAAAAGACTGAATGAAGCAGCAACAAATAGTTTTTTCTGAAGATTAAAGAAAAAAAGAAATTTATTGTGTGCACAAAAGCTGTTGGATTAAGCAATACTCAATCCAACGATTGTCCGCTATAGCATAGTAATTGCACATGAAGCAAGCTGCTAATTTGAAGCATAGTATGCCAAATAAAAAATCAGATTTTATTTAAAGCAAAATACAGTGCTACAGGCTGCTAATTATTTTCATAATATTTAGCTTTGATAAATTGCTGATTTGAGGCATAATATTCATAAAAAATAAATCTATCAATTGTAGCATAAAGTTGATAGCTGTCATAAATAATTCTGGCAATTAATAGTTAGGAGCTATAATAAATAGCTATGCTGTTCTGGCAATAATAGCATAAAATTAGTATAGCAATAATCATTTGATAAATAATTAGGTTTGAAAATAACATAATGAATATATTTGGCAGTTGTAGCATAATTAACAAATGAGATGATGCCATCAGTAATAATGAGCTATGTGAACATAAAAACCATTGTTAACAGGAAAGTAGTGCAATGATAAGCAGCTGCTATCAAAGGTCAATTAATTGTAGAAAGTTACACCATATAGCTGCATGGTTAACCATTAGAGAAGCAATATTTTTCTTTAGTAATATATAATATTTGTGCAAAATAACCAGTGCACATTGATAGGAACAAATGAATTAAAGTAGTTGATTGTACAAGTCATTAAGTTAGGTGGGTATATCAGGGTATTAAAATATTATTACCATTCCATAACCTGGAACCCCTTCAGGCACATCATTAGGATTTGATATTTTGGGTTGGAATGATCCCTGCTTCTGGTTATTTTATGGCTGAGAAGAAGTGGATCCTGGCTCCTGATAATTTTACTACTCTGAAGAAGTATCTTCACATTTGGAGTTTAAGTTGATGAAAAAGTTCATTTTCCACAACAACGCAAGGTACTGGCCTAATCGATCCACTAGCTATATGATTACTGCTATGTGTGTTTGTGGAGCTAGATTCCTGGAGTGCTAACTGGGAATTCATATTATTGAAAAGCAAAAAGATAGTCTCTCTGTAGTGGTGCCACAACAATGGGGCATATATTAGTGACAAGCAGTACAGTTAAAGCGTATGTCTACACAGTGATCAATCTATCAAAGTTAAACTGTTTTATTCACACCAAATTTAGATGAATACAACATAGTTAAATTTCAATAGTAAATTCTGCTTGGACAGTCAACCACAGTAGGCAATGGCTATCAAAGATCTGACAGTTCATAGTTAAAATAGTCACATTGATTGAAAAATAAATGTGAAAACTTTGAGTGAGCAAAAGTTATCTGACCACCACAAAGGACGCTATTTGCACCTTAACATTATAACTGTACAAGACAGAATTCTGTCTGGACAATTCAAGTGCGCAAAAGTTGTTGACCTATCAACAAAAATTCCATTCTTGCCTTATTGTCATGGTTAAACAAAACAAAAAATTCCCTGTCATGATTTTTTATTACAGAAGTCATGCATCTTTAAATGACCCTAGTCTGTACCTATGACTATGGAGAACTGGCTCAATTTCCCTAGAAATAGGTTCAATTTGCACCACCCAAGACACTACCCCAAGAGTGGTTTGATTACCCCAGAATTAGTGATGTGCTGAAGTATCAGTATCAGTGGGTATTGGCCAGGCCATTTTTGATGGTATTGGTGAAAATGGCGAATACTTTGAAATATATTGGTGTCATGACAGCACATACCTAATACCTAAATAAATGAGGGGACTTGTGATGTGCTTGCAATTTACCCTTATATTATAGGTACATTATAAAATAAAATGTGCAAGATTCACTGAGGAATACAGTATATTTAGTCTGTCTATCAACGTCAAAGTGCCTCACAGACTTATGAACCAATAATTATCTGTGGATAGTCAATCACTGAATATCTTTACCAAACAGTGATTTTTTAATCATTGGCATAAGATTAAGTAGAAGTGGTGTAAGCAATGACTAATGCCCACCCAAGCTGTTCAAGTGGCAAGGTCATGGAGCCTGCAAAATCAACACCAACTCAGCACACACCAAACAGAGTTTTTATGACCACTGGGACCAAATCAGGCACCTCAGGTGGCTCTGGGTTTGGGTTTGTTTTCTGGAAGCCAATGGGTTCCAGCATCTTCCCCTTCTTTTTCTGCAGAATCTTCGTAGGTGCTGGCCCGCATGGCTGTGCTGGCCTCTCCTGGCTCTGTGCACCAGATGACAGGGTATGCTGAGCTCTTGGGGGGGGGGGGTAAGAACAGGTCACTCTAAAAACAGCCACCTATACCAGGGGCATCCTCTGGGTTTAATTCTGGGTTTGGCAAATGCCGAGCCATGTCAGACCACAGCCCTCCCACTTCCAGGCCACATCACACACATGGGTGGCACCCACCCCAGGATAGCAGAGGATTCACCTTGGTGCCTCACCCTTTTCACCAAATTGACTGTTTCTGAATAGCGGAGGCTGTCCAAAAGTGGGGGTACATGCCAAGGATACTCAAGATGAACCTGCAAACAACAGGCCACAAGTTGGCAATTAGATGTATACCAGAACATCCCCAGACCCCAGTGCACCCCACCTCAACTCCTGTCAAGGGTGGGAACCCACAAGGGAGCCACACTTACATTGCCAACTCCAACAGCAGTGATTCAGTGGAACGTAGCTGGAGTAAAGAGTAAGGCAAAAGCTAACCACTGTGCGTTTGCAATTGGCTGGTCATACAAATTATGCTTTCTTATTGGATGTGTGTAGTATGTTGGAGCTTTAGCAGTTCATTGTTTGATTGCTGGCTTCGATTTCATTTCTCCACAGTCAATTTCAAATTTGAACACGCAAAAGCATGACAATTTTCCACGTATTATAACATATGTTGGATCACTGTTATGATATTTTAACTCAATCAACATACGCGGAGCTGACGTCAGAAATTTCAACGCACAATGCCTGTGGTGAATATTACATGGAAAATTTCAATGCACGGAAATTGTGGCCCTCCTGGCGGATACAAACATGGAAATTCCATCGCAGAAATTTACGGCGGATTTATCCGCCGTAACCCTATGCTATGCCAATCGGGTCATAAAGTATCTCACCCCACAATGTATACGAGTCTGACAGGAGAGGTGAGAGAGTTGAGTGGTCAGAGATCACGAATGAAGGTGATGGATCAGAGACTTGGGCTGCAGACTAGGACTATACACCTCAGTTTCCCCTTCCCATTCCTTCCCTATGCTACCCTCAACCAATCACCTCTCCCACTATGTCTTCTTTCACACTCCCCAAGCCCAGAGATATGTAGATACAGCCCAGAAGTATACAACTGCACAAACATAACCACCACAGGTACCAAAATGAATGTGTTTAAACAGGAAGAAATAGACCTGGTACTGGGCTGCCAGTGTGCAACAGATAGCTGACAAGATAGTGACTTGAGGTATCTCTTTAAGTAAGGCAGCATTAGCAACAGCGTTGTTAGGATGTCATCTTTGTTGCTGCAACGCTTGCCCATACCTTATACACAAATCATCTCAGTAACATAGAACCAGGATCTGAAAAATAGGTCAGGGCTGAACTTGACACAGTCAAGCAATAGACTCCAGCTACGGAATTTGTTATCATATTGAGAAGAACAATAATAATTGTGATGACGTCAGATATACAACACTTTAGTTATATGATATATTTGAATTTACGTACTTAACACATGATAAATGTCCGAAATATTTTCTCGAAAACCAGATGATTTCGTGGCCAGGCCCTAAATTTCCCAACATGCACTTGCTATTTGTAGCAAACGTCATTGCCAGTACAGAACTACTCGAGAAACATTAGCGAATCTGACAACGTCAAATGCACACCACAAGACAATGATGAATACAGTAGGGCTGCAAACTATATGTCAGGCACGTCTGTCAGCCAGACATTTGCTCTTTTTCTTCGTTATTATAAGTCTTTGAGAGATTTTTTTTGTTGTATTATTATAAAAGGAGTGTCTATATTGGTATTCATACAATAAAAGGTAGGTTAGGTTAAGTAAGGGTAGGTTTTTATAAATTCCTCATATCTGATTTGGGTTATCTTCTTAGGCTGACATTGACACACGAGACTAACATTGTGTTAAGAAAAATAATAATAGAAATAAAAAAAGCTTTCTTAACAACCAACTTGGGCATAGTATTACAATTGAGACATTTTTTTAGGGCTACAGTGGGAACAAAGCTATAAAATTACCGCATGTAACTAAATCGCCTTAACAATAGCGAGACAGCGAGCACATCACTAGAGCAGATTGCAACGAGGATTTTTTTTGGTGAGTCCATAACTCGAGTGATAAGGCTGTGTGACCTTGATGTGATCTCATTGTTTTCAGCAAAAACCTTGCTCGCTAACGTCGAGCGAAGGACCTGCATCAGCCGTCTAAATGTTACATTATAACCTGTAGAGGTCACAGAAGACAGGTGAGAACAGTGTTATGTCCTATTCCCAGTGTAGAGCAGACTTAATGAATCTGTGCAGATTTCTACAAGACACCATTGTTAATACTGGATGGAAGAGAATGATTATGAAGGCACATTCCTCTGCCAAATGACATACCAATTCTTATAGCTCACTGAAGCTCATTAATTAATAACTTTTTGAGTAACCAAAATAAGGGTAAATTACCCTTCATTAATCAATCTCCACATTCAATATTACCAAACACCTAGAAACCCACTGTCAATTTCCTCACACGATATTGAAAGTATTTTCTCCACAGTGCATTACAATAAATCGCATAACAATATGATTTGGAGAGAGGGATTTTAGCTTCACATGGTGCAAACGAGAATTTCTGCATCAGTATGTTACCAACTGCATTTGTCACCTTGTTTGCTTTGCAACATTCTTGTCATCAGTTCAATCTGCTGTGATGATGTGCCCTAGATATTGAAATTTATCCACATAATCCAGTGCAATACGCCTAGTTTTATCTCAGTCAATAGGTGGTAACTAGGACCTCTCTGTATACCTGGCACACATATAGTTTTTAAAGTGTTATAGACAATATCATGAGGTTTAGCAAAATTATTATAGATATTAAAAAGCTTTTGCAATGCTGAGAGAGTTGGTGCTAACAACACCATATCATCTGCATAACTAAGATTGTGAACACAGCAGTTGGCTACATGACACCCTTGGTTTTCTCTACTAAGAAGGTTATTCAACTCATTAGTCTACACGTTATACAACAGTGACGATAGCTGACCTCCCTGCCTAATTCCGTTTATACAATGATAAGTGGCGATTTTGAACCACCCCCACCGCACTAAGAATTCCTGTTCCCTGTTCCAAAATACAAGTAAGTTCACAATTTGAAAGGGGGCTCCTCTCTCAATTCACTTTCTGAACAAAATCCAATGGTTTACTCCATCAAAAGCTTTCTTCGAGTCTAAAAAACATAGAAAGACAGTCGATTCGCTACATCTATAACACTCAACAGTTTGTTTCAACGCGAATATCGTCATTTCAGTTCCATAACCCGGTTTGAATCCAAACTGACTGTCTGCGTTAGACAAAAATATTTGTAATCTTGCGAGAGTAACCTGCTCAAGAACTTCGGAAACTGAGGTTGCATTAGCAATAAGGCGATATTTATTTATATCAGAAGGGTCCTTCGTTTTACAATTCAAAAGAGGAATCACAGTTGCATGCATTACCTCTCTTGGTAGGTCTTTTAATGAATGCAGCCAGAAAGGAAGAGAGCAAGCACTGCCGTCAGTCTGTGGGAAGCATTCTTGAACACTTCACTCGGTATATGTCGTCATTTCTAACAGTTTTGTTATTTTTGAGGCCTTTGACAATGCTCCAAACCTCAGCCGCAGAAACCATTTCGTTAACAGCAGGAACATTATCGAGGGCATTTTGCACTTAATCTCTATTCTCTTTCGTGTCGGCAGAATTATCAATATGCTGTAAACGCTCCCCCCAGAGTCCTGCAATGTTTGCTTCCCCAGTTACGCCTGCCACCGTGAGTGGAAGTGCTTCATTTTTAGGATAAGGTGGCCAATTTGTTTTCCATAAATCTTTACATTTACCTTCTCGCAATTTTGCTAGAAGAGCCTGCGCACGCAACTGTGGCTCGTTCTCTCTCAAAAATGCGAGTTCTCTACGAAATCGTGACTTTGCTATCCTCATTGCTATCGCAAGTTGACCTCCCCGAAGCCTTCCAGCAATATTCCATTATAATACAGCGTCTCGTACAGCATAATTTAGTTCTCGTGCTCGTTTATTTCAATCTGAGACGTTATATTTGCTAGGTTTTCTACTGTCAAAAACACGCCGGTCTGCAATTAATGTACACTGCCTCGTACAGCCATACATATCATTTAATCTTACGTTATCAACAACCTAATTTCCTCCGAGAAGCTTATCAGGAATAATTGTAAGAAGGACATCGAGCTCAGCATAAAATCTGTCCAGTAGTCCCTATTCTCAAAATTCCAATCAATCGTCTTAAGCTCGCGAGAGTTAGATTGTCCCGGAGTCTGCATTCCCTCCACGCTCAAAGTAACCCCTAAAACACGGTGGTCCATGCAAGCAACATCGGACAGCAAGTGACAGGAAATTGTTGCATTTAATAACAGGGAGGACAAAGCAATATGATCGATCCATGAGGAGGAAAGAAAACCGTGATTCACATGCGTGTACGTGTCAGTAGCCTTATGTCCTGAAATGCAACATTATGCTAAGCAAATAGCTCTTCAATCTCAATGAACCGATTTGTGTGTGGGGAGGCATTAGAATCTCCTAAAATACACAATTGTTGCTCTTCTCTACTCTCCATTATACCCCCAAGAACACCCATGAATCTGAGATATTCCTCCATATTTTCAACGGAGTTGACAGGGGAGTAAACATTTAAGAACAGCGCAGAGGTCTCATTAAATGTAATGCTCAGACCCAGGATTCTATTGCAATCGTACTGCCAAATTTTTATATGAGGACTCAGAGATTGTTGCCAAACGAATGTCAAGCCCCCATGTGGCTCCCTTCACTATGATTTCCCTCGTCTCATCGACAGAGGAAATTGAGAATGAAGCTATATTTTCTCCCAGAGATGACGGTAAATTAAGCTGTCAGGGACGAAGCCACGTCTCCTGCACTGCTACTAACTGAGTGGTTCTGCAGAGGTATGCAAAATAGGCTTCATAATTTCTCGCTATGCCAAAAAAATTCAGAGAGACGATTCGAACTTCTGCTCTACTACCGTTATTGACCTTCATTATATAGCTGCAGCGCCCTGCGAACAGAACCACACCAGAACAACCCTCGATGAATATGAGTTTACCTTCTTAAGGAGGGATCTGACTTTCATGTCAGTACTACCCAAAGTGTCTCAGAGGTGGAAAAAGGTAGAGTGAGAGCTGAAATAACTAGTTAATAAAAGAAACCCAAAAATGAAAGGATTCAGGATTTAAGGATTTTTTAGGATTTAAAATTCATTTAGGTATAATGACATGTTGACAAAATAACAGAAATATCAGAATACACAGATGAAACGCACCAAGTCTTCGAAAGCGTAAGCTGTTCTGAAGACAACATTTGTTACTTAGGTGAATTTAATATTAACCTAAAACTAGGGTTGATGAGTAAGGACCAACCGATGGACATTGTTGGAGGACATCCTCTACTCTTCACTTTTTAATACACCGAGACAGATGCAAGCATTACATTGAACCATTAATTTCAAGAAAAATAAGCAGAGTAAGTTGGATCACTGACGTTTACTTTATCATGACTATTTACTGTTTCAACTGTCATTAACTAAGCATGAGAGCAGAAAATGTCCGACATGAGGTTGTCTATTACATTACTCACATATTTTTTGGCGTACGAATTCACCAATTTAAAACTAACTACATAGTTAGCATGACATATTAACATATGCACTGAGAAAAAAATATTTCAATGAGTCATAATCGACGGTTACACTAAATGAACGGATTTCTACATAAACAAGATAACTAGAAATTTGAGCATATGAGGCGAGAAGAAAAATAGAATGAAAGCATCTATAAGATGAAATGATGAAACACAACTAGTTGACACGGTAAATTGCATGGCAGAAGTAAATTACAATTTAAGAGTTTCTACACGTTCAAGTTCAAACAGGTATAATTTCAGTTAACGTTTAATCGTAGCAATACTTCTGCCCGTCCTTATATATATGGTAATCGAATTCCAGGTTTTGGCAGCTCTGTATTTCATAAATAGTTGGGACTGTGTCGACGAGTTTCGGAGAATTTGCAAATCCGCATTGATGCAAAGATCATGAATAGGATTATTTCTTATGAAAAAACCGTTATCAATGTAAGTTGAATGATTCAAAGCTTTGTAGACAAACATTGCAGCGGAAAAGTTAATGATTCGACACAGTGGGAGAATGTTCCATTGACAAAAGAGAGGCAACGTGTGGTCACGTCTGCTAGCATGTGATAGTGTTCTGATGACACGCTTTTGACTATGAACGATAGGTCTTAAGTTTGTTTTGTAGGTAGACGCATACACGTTTACAAAATACGTCAGAAAAGGATGGATAAGGCTATAGCACAATTTTTTTTTAGCAGGAGTGGTAAGACAATTTTTAATTTTGTATAGGATGCAAAACGATTTGGATAATTTCCCGGCAACAAATGAGACGGGATCTTTCCAGTTAAGTCTCTGATCTACTATTACACCGAGAAACTTTTTTTTGCTACATATGCTACCTGTTGACCGTTTAATTCGACTTGTGTGTTAGGATGGGGTATCATCCTCCTGGAAAATATCATGACCTGCGTTTTGTCGACATTTAGCGTCAGCTTGATGGATGTGAACCAGTTTGAAATGTGAACCAATTGATTATTCAGATTGGTAATAGGATCCTTGAGGATTTTCTCGGTCGAATAAACTGTAGTATCATCTGCAAAAAGTACAACGGATTACCTGTTGCTAGTGTTTACAATGTCATTAATATATAGAAGGATGAGCAAAGGCCCAAGGATTGACCCTTGCGGAAAACCTAAATATAACGTACTTTCAGATGATTATTGTTTATTCCAAGTCACTCGGTGTTTTCTATCTAGGAGATAACTTTTTATCCAGCTTTTATTGTGGCAACTAACTCCATAATGCTGTAATTTTACAACCAAAATCTTATGATTCATGCAATCACAAGCTTTGCTAAGATCCATAAAAGTTGCGACGGTGACTTTACCACTGTCAAACCCATCAACAACGTCACCAGCAAATTTTAATAGAGCATGCTCTGTATTCCTGAAAGCTTGAAAGCCAAATTGATTTTGGCTAAGTAGGTTATTTGAGACAAATGAGTATATAGTCGAGCATAGAATACTTTTTCATAAGCTTTGCTTAAGACGGGCAGGACTGATATTGGGCGATAATTTTTTATGTCTGTTTTGCTTTCATTTGTATGTATTGTACTAATTTTAGCGATTTTGAGTGCATCAGGAATAACTCCTTGCATGAGAGACCTATTGATAAGTTGGGTTAAGGGAGCAACAATCGTCCCAGATATAGCTTTAATTACATTGGTTGGGATGTTTAATCGGCAAGTGCTGCAACTATTTTTTAAATCATTAATGATTGCATTAACTTCGTTTGGGTCGGTAGAGTTAAAGATTGTCTGTTCAGGAATTGTCTCTTCAGAAGGAATGTTGTTGTTAATAATTGATTCACTTAGAGTAATGGAAATACTATTGAAGTAATTTTTGAAAGCATTTGAAATCGTTTGAGGATCAGTGATGACTTCATCATCAATACTATCTGAATCCGAATTAGTATTTTTTTTCTTCTAAAAGGTTGCGTATGATTTTCCATACTTTTTTGCTATTTCCTTGAGAGATCTCTATCAAATTTTGGATATAATTTTCACGAGCAATATTTGTCTGTGTAGTAAACGCATTTTTGTATCGTTTAAATTCATCTCTACGAGTGATGGGATGCCTTTTGTATCTACGGTAGTCTGTCCTTCTCTTTTTGTGAGGAAAGTAAACTAAGTGTCATCCACTGATTCTTAGCTTGTTTGTAGCTGAGCTCTTTAGTTGTAAGCGGAAAATGAACCTCGAACAGTTCAATTAATATACTATGGAACTGCGTGAAAGCATCGTTTGAGTTTACTGTGGATAGTACCTCATTAAAGTCGTAAGCTCCCAGTGCCTATTCAAAGCTTTGAATGTTACGGTTGCTGTATTTATGATTGGTAATTATAGTCGGATTACTGGGTTCGTGAGAATTCGGTTTTTGAATGAAAATTGGGTAATAGTCGGAGACATCGGAAATGATCACAGCTGAACGTGTTACACTTTTAACATCGTTGGTGAAAATGTTATCTATTACTGTTGTGGATCCAGCAGCTGTACGCGTTTGTTTAGTAATTAATGGGTACAGACCATGCGAAAGGAAATTATTACAATAGTCAGCAACTAAATTCGATCTATGCTACTGACGCAGATTTACGTTGAAATCACCAATGGTATACACTTTATTATGGGCTACGTCAATGCCCAGATAATTTCATTCATCTCCAGAAAGAAACTTTCTACCGATATTTCAGAGGCTCTACGGCAAACCATACCAATTTCATTAACTTCGTTAACACAATAAATATCGACAAAAAGAGTCTTAATTCCTGGCCTGATGAAAGAGAGTTCAGGTGTCGGTACAACAGTTAGCCTGTTATTTATAAATAAACAAACGCCTCCCTCATGACTCATATTATTGTTTGTATACAAATTGTAACCTGATAAATTATATAAGTCCTGTAATTCATTTGTAAATTTGGTTTCACAGAGCCCTAGCTCAGTAGGTGCAAAATGGTCTGTTATATAGATTTGAAGGCTAAGAAAATTTTCTTTCAAACTTGCAACATTTAATGCCATGCAGGTGAAATTGTTTCTTGATGAAATTGTATGGCGAGGGAGCTCATCACCAGGAATTATTTGACACTCCGGATTATTCATTCCCATTTGTAAATCTATATCGATTTCGTGGAGATCATTGTTGAAGTTATTTTCAATTTTATGCATAGACAATCAAAGCGATCAATATTGTTTACTTGTTCCTCCATTTAGAGTTTTGAGCTGTTAATAGAAGTTCGGGGGGCTTCTTGTTCATTTACAAATATGTTGTATTTAATTTTCGTTACAATCATATCCTGACACGAGAAAAATTTACAATATTTGATGACATATAATGGAGAATGTCGGCAGAGAAAAAGTTGTTGATGATGTTTGCCACAGTCTTATTCAAGTAATGTAAAAGTGAGATAACATACCGTATGCAATTTTTTTGTGCAATTGCAACAAGTCGAGCATGACACTCAATGCAAGAGATGGATTGTGGGAAGGATATTCTTGATCTAAAAAGATTAAAATTAATTGATGGAAGCTTGTCACCAATGAAAAATTATTTAATAATCATCAATACAGTCATTAGTAACAGGTGCTTTAGACAAAATGAAGCTGCTCGGGATTAAATGAGTCATAACACCACTTCTCCATACTCGTGTAATCGGATATTTATTCGTGAACTGCGTCGGAGTTTATTAACCAATTCATTTGTACAATCGTCACTAATCAGCCGTGATGGTGATGGCCAACCCGACAGGGTGTGGTCGCTTTTTCCCTCATCTCCACTGTCGCCTGTTGAAGACTCCGGCAGCCGGCTGTCGGGGTGACATACTTCGCCACTGGTCCATTTTCCTTTGGCGAAGTTGGCTCCGATGTTCATCAGCTGGTTACCCAACTCAGGAAGTGCCTCTTCCTATAGCGACCGCAGACGATTGGACTTGGTGGTCCACGTGTTCATGTTGTTGGTCCTTTTGTTCAGAATTTGTCGCCAGTTTTTGATTGTTGGAGTTTGGATGCTGGCTGGTGAGTTGACGCACAAAAGACTGATGTTTAGGTTGCGAGTCGCTTGCATTGTTGGTAGTGTTGTCATTTGAGTTGTTGCCACTGTTGTTGCTCTGTGTGTTCTTGATCAGGCCAGCACTCTGGTTTCATTTAGGACTCTGTTTCTGATGTTGAAGGGCCGGAAAATCCTCCCTTGACTGTAGCTTTATTTGAATTTGTGGATGAGGTTGACTAGATCTTGGTTGATGCTGTTAAGGCTGTTTACGTCCCCTAAATCTAAGTTTAGGCCCCTAAAATACACTGTTTGATATTGAGTTTTTAGCTTTCTAAACTCATTCATTTGTCTCTGTCTTTCAAGGGAGGTGTTATGAAAAACATCATCCTGGACGCAGATCCTTTTTTGCAGAGATTTGGGTTTACGGGCTGATCTTAGAATGTTGTTTCGGTTCTGTTCTGAATTCAATGTCACAATAATGGGGCGGGGTCGTATGTGCCTGGACCCTCTGGTTGTGTGACGCCGCTCACCAAACGGAAAGCGTTTATCGAGCTGCACTGTGCGCCAGTGTGCTCGATAATTTTGTTCACATTAACTCGCAATTGCTAAACATTTTCACCACCGCTTTTTTCAAGGTTAATTATCCTGATGTTTTTGCTGCGACTTTTGTTGTCGAGTATATCAACTCAATTCCGTGTCACACCACAGTCTTCTTCAATGCTCTGAAGTCGCGTCACCACATTTAATTGTGATCTACGGATTTTTTCAAACTAGGCAATCCATTCGTATAGATATTCAAGAGAGGCTATTGATTCGTCATGCTTTTTAGCAAGTCAGTGATCGTGCTTCCACTTTTTGCAAGGCGATGAATGCAGTTTTTAGGCAAATTTTCCTGATGAGCATTTGTATTACCATTGGAATTTTTCCTGCCATGGGCATGACTGCATTCACTGTGACTGTTAATGTGGCGAAGGAGGGAAGGGTATAGAGTTGGGGTGAGGCTTGAAATGTGGGCTTAATTTGGCAAGGACCACGAAAGAGTTTTTGCGGTTACCTCGCTTCACGTTTGCAGAGGGTAGCCGGGCAGAGCTTAGCAGCTAATTTTCCACCCTTACAACGATGAAATAAAATGAGCCTTTTTTCCTATCACAAGCTATGACACACTTTTTTTGCACCAGGTGGGCTTAGCAAAGTTTTCAAAACAGCCGATTTAACGTTTGCCGTGTATGATATTTAGCACAGCAAATGAAGTGCACTCCTCTATTATTATATCAATCAGAGGAGGAACAAGCCACACACCCTCATCCCACGGCTCTCGGTCGTGGGGTGAGGTCCGAAATGAGAAAATATTTTCGGATTGGGGGATGGAAGTTTTTTTTTTAACTCAAATACCTAGCTGAACAGAACTGCTGCAACATAGAGACCTGCATGACTTCAAACCAAGTAAAATATGGGTTACTGAGGAAAGAAAGGCAAATACTAAGAGAGGCGGACAAGGAATGGTTTGACCAGGAGAAGCATCTGAGTGTGATACAAAGCCATCCAAAAATACACGGTGGATATTGCGGTGTCAAATGTCTCATCCATATCACTGGAAAATTTCTCCCCCTGAGATATCCGAGAAAGCCTATGCAGGTGCTTCTGATCGAGGATGATGATCAGTGTTTTACCTGAAGTCAGAATTATGTCCCACCTTTAAAATATTTTATACGCGGATCACTCGTGAATTTGTGTTTAGGGGTAATTTGAAGTAAACCCAAATTTAATCCTTTATGACTGAGGTCTAAAAATGCTTTATATTAATTGCTTGTACGTATTTTTGTGATATAACGCAGCGAAAAGTAGGACTACTTCTCATGCAGCTTAACACAGATAAACTCGGATAATATGTACGCGAATGACATAAAAAATACCTTAGTAAATTTGTCTCCCAGATGTTTTCAGTGGCAGCGAAAACTTGAATGTACCCATTTGTCGCATGGAACTGGCATATAACGAAATTTAAAATTCAATACAAGTTTAAAATTAAAAATTTCGAAAAAAAATCGACGCCCGGACAAAGCCAAATCAATCTATTGATGGGATAATTTGGCTACTAAAGAAAGGTCCGACGTCGATTTTTTTAAATTTTATTGTTTTTTTTTTTCATTTTAAAATTATATTGAATTTTGATTTTGTTATATATACATATTTTTTCAACCCATGTACACGTACATACGCTCGAATATACACATGCACGTAAGTACACAGCTATATACACGTACATACACACGTTCATACATACACAGTTGATGCCCGAGGCGAGCGATGATAGGTCTAAAGATTTGCAAAAAAACTTGCAATCGCGTTATAATAGCAAGCTGTATGGCGTGATTGGAGTTAGTGTTACGTGGAGAACAATCGGAGACGGACGGATCATCCTCAAATAGACAACACTGAATGTTCAAGTGGCAAAAATTAGTTTACGTGTTTTGGAAGAAAAAATCTCCGAAGATGATATGAGTCGGATCGAACAAATAATGATTAGAGTTGAAAATACCAGTTATCTCAGAATGGGTATAACAAGAATCAAAAGAGTGGGAGCTAGCATTCATATATGGAGGAAGGAAAAGGAAGTCGGCATTGGGAAACTAATGTCGACGGGTTACAGTCGTATGTAACAAAGTTCAAGGGAAATAAGAAAGCAACTCTCGAAATTGATATGATCCGAGTGGAAAATCATCATGACTGTAATAAAGCTGAGGTATTGGGAATTGGATTTTAACTGAGAACCAAAGAAAATCTGGAACAAATGCAAGAATTCCTCATTGATGATGAACAGAATGACACTGAATTTGAGAAGATTCGGAAAATTAAGGTTCAAGAAGAAGTAGTACTACATTTGTGGACTCAAGGGCACGGAACTGCCTTCGGTATTCGCAGCAAAGATATGCTGGATTATATAATGGATTTTGAGAGGAAACTGAAATATCGTGAAGATGGGTATGAATGACTGTACGAGCCCTGTTGTGATCGAAAAAACGAGTTAGATATCATTGATGATGTCAACAAGATCTGTAATTAATACTAATAAATACTAATAAACCATATAAATCCTAAATCAATTGTTTATAATATCCTAAAACTCAAAGGTTTAGCGATGAATTGCATACATTGTGTCAGACGGAGGTAACATCGAATTGTAAAAGTCGGTAGAAGAATATGTTTCAAGGGGTGCAACGCTACCCATAATCCTATCTCAGTGTAAATGCTCTATATGTGTGACAGAATGGTGAGATATAAATCAGAGTCCGATTAGATCATACTTAGTAAAGATTGTGATTCTGTAGTGGAAAGATGGGGGATAGCTTAAGTCGTCGTTTGTTTGAAAGTAATGGGGTGATGGTGGTCTGTAAGCATTGCCAGAGAGGAATAAAATTTAATAGACATAAATCCACGAGTAATATGTAGAGACATTTGAAACGAAGTTTTAGGTGATGTTATATATTTCTATTATGGAAGGGTAATTTACCCTTTTTTTACTCAAAAATTTCATAGTGAATGAGCTTCTATGAGCGATAATAATTCAAGTGAACCTGTGCTTTCACTTTCAAGGCACAATCTGACTCCAAGTTATGCTATCATTTTCTTACAAATGAGGTTGAGTTTTATGAGCAAGCACCAAAAAACAGACACAAGGACAATAAGACCAGGGAAAGTAAGTAAAATCTTTGGTATTGATCCCAACTTAATTGAATGAATACATCCAAGGAAATATAGAAGGGGAAAAGAAGGGAGATAGGAAAGCCGGCAAGAAAATCTTGGTGGCGTCGTTACCCTTGGAGGGACCCCCTTTTTTGGAATTTTTATGACTTGACGAGGATTCAATTTTCTTCTCGTCTGAAGATGTTCACGTGCAGCAGGCTGAAATGCAGAGGGCTGAAAGGCAGCGGGCTGAATGGCTGCATATAAAATAATTTTTGGCTAAGTGTGTGGAACATGGGAGACTATCACATACCATTCTGCCTGCCTCATACAGGCAGACAGACTGGGTGCATGTAATAAAACAATTTTAGATATCACAAGAGAAATAGCATACCATAAGGGTGTTGCTACCAGGAATAAAAAAATGGAAGTCTTAAGCTCCATAATGCATGAATCTTACTGGCCTTGATATTATGTTCATGTCCCAGTTATGCATTCTGGATGTATAATAATCAAAAGAGAGATGTCAATATTGAAAAAATGTTATTTACACTAAAAGGCACTATATAGCTATATATTTGGTACAGGGAACAGGAATTCTTAGTGCGATGGGGTAATTCGAAATCGGCCACTTATCATTGTAAAAACGGAATTAGGCAGGGAGGTCAGCTATCGCCACTGTTGTATAACGTGTACACTGATGAGTTGAATTATCTTCTAAGTAGAGAAAACCAAGGGTGTCATGTCGCCAACTGTTGTGTTAACAATCTTAGTTATGCAGATGATATGGTGCTGTTAGCACCGACTCTCTCAGCATTGCAGAAGCTTCTTGATATCTGTAATAAATTTGCTGAACCTCATGATATTTTATATAACACTGCAAAAACTGTATGTATGCTAGTTAGACCGAAGGGTCCTAGGTACTACCTATCGACTGAGATAAAACTAGGCGGTGTTGCACTGGA
>SDVV010007136.1:0-17968 GCA_016164225.1 Gammarus roeselii
ATAACAATGCAAGAAATCTATTTCCTACCATACCCAAAACAAACATTAAAAACCGTGACGAACGAGAAAAAAAGCATGTAATCAACCAAACAACTGACGTGAATAAGACACCAGAACAAGCTAGCAACATACGCTGAAACCTATAGTAAATGGTGTGAAATACTTCTCTACGAACACGCTATAGTATATACTAAATATGATAAAATTACTCTCCAACTCAGATACTTTAAGCGAAGTAACCATGGCTTAATCGTGACAAGATGTCATATATACATATATAATACCAAAATGATGCAATAACCGACCGAATTATGCTTAAATAGCGTGCTACATGGACGATTCAAACCTAAAATATCCTAACATTTCGTATAACTGTACGAGATAACTATTCAAAATTTCAAAAACAAAGCAAATTCAACTTATACTAAACGATCATTAGTAAGTAAACATAACATAATATAATAACTTACAATAAATCCATATCATTCAGGTACTCTCGCTATTGGAACACCGCATCAATGGAACACCGTTATATAATGTTCAAAACTAGATAATGCGTTATGGGGTAGATAGATTCTCGTAACGAAGCTGCTGCATCAACCCAAAATACAAACATCAACTGGCCAAGTACCAGACAATAAACCATGCGATTCCGATAGATATTAGATACATATATGAAATAAACGACGGGAAAATATACAGAATATTGCCTAAAATTCAATATCAGGCTGGTACCAAGCATTCGACCGCTAAGAAACCCACCAAACAACCTCCGAATGAGTCAATTATACCCCAACTAGATAAGAATACAAACATATATGTACCAAAAAATGTATATAAATATATTTCAGACATAGATGTTTAACGAAACATTCACTCAAAGCATAGGAATAATGACATATCAGTCATGGAAAAAATACAAATCAAATAACAGATATGTACAAACTCACCTAATTTGCCAAAGCGCATCCAACTTCGTGAAACATGGCGAGCAAAAATCCTATAGACTTTTTTAGGCTAGTCATGATCCGTCCGTCCGTGAAAATTTGGGGTCAAATTCCATAGACTTTTCCATGTTAGTCATGATCCGCGTTTAGCCACTGCTGAGGAGATACGATAACAAGTTCCTTGTCGGAACTGATTATTCGGATTAATATGTGCAACTCGTTGCCCTGTGTCAAGCGATTATAACTCATATTATGGTACAACAATACCATTATGTGTATCTATTGGATACACATTATGTATTATGTGTATCCCTTGTTTCCCGATTCATTTGTATTCGGTTGATGTTTTGAATTTGGTTGAGGACAAGCATTTTAACGGTTTCGTCTATTCCAAATTTTGATCAAGCTGAGACATGCTCAATGAGGGATAATAAAATTGTAATATCCTACATCGCAACCGTCCAAGTCATTTCGAAATGTTAGATTTTCGTGAAGTTCTTATATCTCGCCTACCGTCAAGTTCATATTTAGCAGACACCGCGCAAGCACTTGTTGTACAAAAAAGTGAGGGGTATTCCGAAGAAGAGAGATAATTTTTCGGAGATGCTGATTATGTCTTCACTTCGAAGAAGGTTCTTCTTTGCCTCTGGTCTGAGATCGAGTCCGATGTTTGACCGAAAACAATGATTTTGTGCGTGGGGGATCCAAACACCATTATATCATAGATGCATGGGCTGGGAGTAATGATGTCGTTCACAGATTCAACGTTACTGCGTTTAATTCTAAAATGAAATAGATGCAAGTCCCGTTCTAAGTTGGGATATGTTCTAGATTGCATTGATCATTGTTTGTATCTGAAAACGAACCCTTATTCATGTAGTGGACTACAATACTAATCTAGATACACACCTAATGAAAAAAAATCCGTTCTGATGTTGCATGATGTCGGTTGAAGAAAAAGCGTTGCGATGAGACAAACAATCCTCGTCCACTCGTCAAGTCTCTCATTAGATGTTTCTGATTATTTTAAAGTGGTAGTTTTTAGTTCATATCTGTACTCGCAGTGGTTTCATACCATATTCATTGTGTTTCTTAACCACATAGTATAATTGTTTACAGTTTTGCGTTTCAAAAAAGTAAAATCCGATACTTACTCAACATATTTCATGCTAAGATTTCAATTTATAGAGAGATTTTTTGTGGCGATTCCATCCCACTGCAGGTAAATCAACTTCAGGGAATCAACAACACTTTGAAACTTGAAAATAAAACTTGTATTGGTCTTAAACAGTGGGATAGCATCGATGTGATCACACACCGAGGACCGCTTTGGTCGCCTCTTTCTAGCACTACTTATTCACCTATCTCCGGGGCCCCTTATGTCACCTCTCTCTAGGGCCACTCAGGTCACCTACCTCCAGGGCCGCTCCTGTCACCTCTCTCTAGGGGCGCTACTGTCTTACCTCCCGTGGGCTGTTCTGTCGCCTCTCTGCATGGCCACTCCTGTCACCTCTCTCTAGGGCCGCTCCTGTCACCTATCTCTAGGGGCCGCTCCTGTCACCTCTCTCTAGGGTCGCTCCTATCACCTCTATCCAGTACCGCTACTGTCATCTCTCTACAGGGCCGCTCATGTCACCTCTCTCTAGGGCCGCTCCTGTCACCTCTCTCTAGGGCCGCTCCTATCACCTCTATCCAAGACCGCTACTGTCATCTCTATACAGGGCTGCTCATGTCACCTCTCTCCAGGACCGCTCCTGTAACCTCTATCCAGGGCCGCTCCTGTCACCTCTATCCAGGACCGCTCCTGTCACCTCTATCCAGGACCGCTACTGTCATCTCTCTCCTGGGCTGCTTATGTCACCTCTCTCCCGAGCCGCTTCTGTCACTTCGCTCTAGGGCCACTACCGTCACCTCTGTCTAGGCCGCTACTGTCACCTCTCTCCCTTGCCGTTTCTGTCTCCTCTCGTCAGGGCCACCCCTGTCACCTCTCTCCAGGGTCGCTACTGTCACCTATCTCCAGGACCGCTCCTGTCACCTCTCTCCAGGGTCGGTACTGTCGCCTCTCTCCAGGGCCGTTACAGTCACCTCTCTCCAGGGCCGTTACAGTCACCTCTCTCCAAGGCCGATACAGTCACCTCTCTCCAGGGCCGCTACTGTCACCTCTCTCCAGGGTCGTTCATGTCACCTATCTCCAGGACCGCTCCTGACACCTCTCTCCAGGGTCGGTACTGTCGCCTGTCTCCGTGGCCGCTACAGTCACCTCTCTCCAGGGCCGCTACTGTCACCTCTCTCCAGGGCCGCTCATGTCTCCTCTCTCCAGGACCGACCCTGTCTTCTCTCTCCAGGGCCTCTACTATCTACTGTCATCTCTGCAAAATCACCCCTAATGCCCATCTGCAGGATTGATCTCAGAAACAGAATTATGTCTCTTCCAATCCCGAATCGATCCAAGTCGGTCGGGTCTAGTCAGTCCCCAACTGAACAGTAATTGCCGGATCAGCGTATGCTCTCAGCACTATTGACCGTCTTTCGGAGCCTGCACGAGACAATTACCTACTGCGTTTACCTACTAACACTATTTGTGGCTGTGATCCGCTGTGTTGGCTTATCCAACGATAGGTTTGGCGGCTGCTGTTTCTACTACGTTAAAACTACTCTGAATCTACGCTAAACCTACTCGGTATCTACGTTAAACTTAATCAGTATCTACGTTAAACCTACTCTGTATCCACGTTGAACCAACTCTGCATCTGCGTTGAACCTACTCGGAACCTACATTAAACCTACTCTGAATCTACGTTAAACCTACTCGAAATCTGCGTTGAACCTACTCCTAATCTATGCTACACCTACTTTGCCACTCTTCAATTGCCCTACGGGGAGTCTGCATTAACTTTGCGCTGGGACTCCGGTGGAAAACAAATGCAACTACTACTACTACTACTACTAGCCTCGCACGACCTGTTCTGGTTCTTTTTTTTTCTTCCGTTGGCGGTCATCGCTAATTATTGGGCCCTTGTTGCTCGTCCCTTAATTGTATGGCAGGGATACAGCACCGAACCACCGACAAAACCAACAAAGCCGAGAAGTTCGCCAAGAAAACTTCGCAGGCCGCAACACTGATGAAACGAGGAAGATAAATTCCTCGAAATATTCTGTGAAACAAAACTCCATTGTTCCACTTGCACCAGAGCATACTTTGCCCTCGAAAGACATCGTGGTACAGAAAATATAGCGTCATCGATGAACTTATCCAAATAAATACATATTTAAAAAAAATATGGAAACAATTTATGATTTCAGTGCCAGACACAATTTTGGGGTCGTTCTTGATTTTTTTATGTTCAGATGGTAGGTTTATGTGTTAGTGTCATCATTAATTCATCACACCAACGAGAACCCTATCAGTTCATTTCAATTTAAACCGGTGTTTAGATTCCTTGTTGTTCCTTGCACTTTAGATATCATGAAAATAACTATATGCACACACCCGCACTTTCAAGTCACGTAGAAAATCTGTCGCTTGGCAAGGTTATCACACTGGAAACGATAAGTTTGCCTTCACCTATTGTGATACTACTGCATAACTGCGTGCGAATAGCTGGTTCACAAGTCATCCTGGTAAATTCATGTTGAAACCGCCTTGAAACCATATCAAGCATTCTCAGTCGTTTAGTGACATAGCATAAATAAATGAACAACCAGTATTGATTCTCTTACTTTTAAATAATTCAAACTCTTTTCCAATTCACACCTAAAAGTAACCGTCAAATTCACGACCGCCGAAAGCCAGGTCGTGACGTTGATCGACGGTCGTAAGATTGACTCGGAAGTCATTTTGACGTATGGGCGAATGAAAATTGTACACTGGGTGAGTTTCATAAATTGAATAAAATTATAATTGCTGGAAGAAGATTTTATGGTAACCTTACATTGAAAATTATATGTATTTCAATGAATTGCAAGGGTTGCTGGACAAGGCATTTTGGCTAACCTTTATGATGAGGAAAATGTTATATTGCTTGACTATACTGTTGTATTGTTTATATTGTTTTCATTTTTAACGAACTTCATTTTCCAGTGACAAATTCATAATCGTTACAAATCTCAGTCATCTTAGCTGTTGGCCTCATCGTGTGAGTATATTTTTGCACACTTGCGACTTCGGTTTCATGAAAAGCATCAGTCCCTCTCTTTTTAGATTACATGAACACTTTTTTTTCAGTTCGAGCGAACTTCCACTCATCATTGTTCCCGGTAACCTCTTATAGTTTGACATAAAAACAGACTGCCATATATTACAATTAAGTCAGTAAATTGTTCGAATTACCCCAGGGAATTGTTCAATGAAGTTGTGTTAGTCAAATGATATAGCTATTCTTAGTCTAGAGATAAAAAATATTTTGATATGCTGGGAGGTGACGTCCCGGCAAAATAGTATTTGTGTATATACTATCGATACAAATCTTTCAGATGTTATAAATGAGACTCGTAAATAAATATTCCGAAACCACAATCTGTTGGTATTGTTTTTCACGAACCAAATTTATTACAGCGCGAAACTGATTTTCTGCTGACGCACGGTACAAATGAATATCATCACTGAAACATGCATGCTTCCTTGCCATAAAATATTCATATCGAAGCATAGCATACCGCTGTTGGAGTTATGAAAAAGGTTATTGGTTGAAAATACAGTAACTGACTCTGAACCACGTCCAGTAATAGCAAACCCAGTTCAGTGTGCCCGCCAGCCACACGTGCCCCATCGTGTGTTAAAAAAATCTCGGCACTGTCAGGCGCGATGAATTTGCTCTCCGTGAATTCCAGGTAAAGTCCTTTACTGTCCATTTATTACGAGTTAAAACTTGCTACTGTATGAACAGCTAATCTCTAAAAATATTATTGTTCATGCATGCTTCGCTTAAAATTTCGAAAGATATAACCCATTTTTGCTTGCCCTTGGTTTACCTAACGTTTACTTTTACTTTGCTCCACCTATCTCGACATATCAAGTGACTGTTTCTACCTGGTGGCGGGGAATACGAGGCAAGTGGGGAGGAGAATCCTCTTTGCCTGATAAAGACCAAGAGTCTTCAATTCTAGAGGAACTTCAACGTTCAAAATTTTCCCAGGACTTCAAGTCAATAATGACTGTCATTTTATAAACAATGAAGAAGCTACTGGAAAAGTTTGCTTCAAACCAGCAGGGCAAGGATGCTCGCGATGGGAGGGACACGTTAGTCAGCTATTGATATCTCCTGGTCGACCGATGGTGAAAATTTCTCCTGCCGCTAACTCAACCTCCCATGGGCTTGGTAGCCGACCGATATCCGAGCAATCTGATGGGAGGCATAACAGTCAAACTCTGCTGTCTTGATCGGAAATCTGACATTGCATCCCAGGTGTCATCTCCAGCCGGGCAAATTCGTCAAGTAAAGTTTACTCCGACCCGTATTATATTTTTTGTACGTCCCGAGAGAAGCAGAGATGCAGTTTCCCGAAAAAGTCTCTTGGTGCGGACTCCTTAATGGCCGTGTATTGACATGAAGTTACGACACGCAGCTCATAACATCGACTTCACAAATTTAGAGATGGAATCCCCTCCAGCCTCCACTCTCGGCATAGGTCGAAAATTTGAAGTTTGGTGCTTTCAATATTCCGCGATGGGGTGTTTCTGAGGGACGGCGATTCTTATGAACTGTAATTACGACACTTTTTGTCGTGCCCTACGATTATCGTGTGCCATGCATATGAGTGGATTTGATGTGATGACAGACACTTAAATAACTTCAGAGTTAGCTAGCCATGACGACATTGCAGCCATGTCTGATTTTCGAGATTAGTTCATGAAGTAAATAGAACTCGATCACATCAGTAATACCATTTCAACATTGTATAGCTAACAATGATATCCATATAGCACAACATGCGATTCAAATATTGCCAGTTTATTTGGATGCTGCAGTCACTTCAGATGAAGCCGGACAGAATTATCCTTACAGAGACGTGACACATGCATTGAGACAGTGCGTGCTAATGCTCTACTCTATTCATGCTGGGTTATGACGCACCAAACCAAATGTGATTCTTTTGTAAGTGAAATTATTTATAGATAATGCATAATATTTCAGTTGATGCGGCAACACGGGTCGCTATCCCTGGCGCTAAATTCTTTTATAGCTAACGTCAGATCAACCCCTATCATCTCCGCCAACTGCCTTATCAGCCCCAAGTTGTTCCGACTACCTACCTACGGTACCATTTTTTAACAGCGAACATTCTTAGCGTTCCTCAGTCGCACCAGCCACTATCATATCTGTCAGTGACATTCTGGCGAAAATCTGTTTCAGCCCACGTCAGAAGCAGCCACCAGTCGTACCATTTTACCGGTTATCACTTTAATGAAATTTTTTCTGCCCAACCTAACCTAACCTAGGGTACGTGTTTCTAACCCGCGGGGCAAAAGTACGTATTTCTAACCCGCGGGGCAAACATAAGTATTTTTTTAGGGTACGTAATGCCATTATTTAGCGTTTTTTTATTGAAGTTTCATCGAAGTGATAACTGTTAGGTTGGTACGCCTGTTTCGGTGTAATGACAGTGGCAGATATGACAGGGGCAGATTTTAAAGTGGTGGAAAATGCGTGTGGGCTGAATCATCGTTAGGTAGAAAGCACGTGGGATGAAAGATTTTTAGCGGTTATGACAGTGTCCGGCCATGACAGTGAGGTGAAGTGAAGTGGCGATAGTGCGCGTGTGCGGGAATAATTTTAGCGCGAACGCTGGGCTCCCGGCAACACAACAGTGGTGTGAAGTAAGAGTTTAACGTTGTACTGAAAATGGAAGCAAATGAAGAAAATGTTTTTGTCACGCGAGGCCTCGTAGTGTTCTTTGGGTTTTCTGAATTCTGAATTGAATTGAGCAATATATTTGGCTCCACATTAAACTTGCTAGTTATATGGAACAAATGAGTACGTTCGTGTCTGTCAAATTTTATAATAAGCATTAAATTCAGAGTACAGGTTTGTCTAGTAACAAATTTGATATACATTAATTCAGGGTATAACATTTATTGAATAATGTATTTGGTTACATATAAGACTAGCTAGTTCAATGTAACAAATGATCACGTTCATTTTCCCGCAACAACTGAGCACATATTGAAGACAGGTATTTTTGATTATGTTTTATGACACTCGAGCGCATATGGTTCAGAGGTATCAACATTTAGCACACTGTTTTTCGTCGGTTTATCGTCTTTTTGCGAATACACAAAGCCGAATTCCCCAAAAACGGGGGTGGCCGACGGCAAGGCGCTCCTCACACCATACGTCCACACTCACACAACTTAGCCCTTTTGTGCTATAGGGTCCAGCTGGTAACACCGCAACACACTCTCTGAGTCATGAGTGCGGTCCACGGATCCATTGTCAGCAGTAGAGCCCGACAATGTTCACTGGTTTTCACCCGCCGCACCATGATGGCCGCTCCCCCCCCCCTACCCACGACCATCTGGACAACGTGATGCCAAGGACGGGAAATCACATCAGAGCAGCGTCAAAAATCAACCACCCACTCACGCCTGATCATTGCACGCTCTCTTGCCTCTTCCACATTTAAGTCTCTCCTTCCCAACGCCTGTTCCACACCATCCGTTCGCCCAACCTTCAGTCTACCTCTAGGCCTGCGACCACTCGCCTCCGAATCATAACCCTTTTTCCAGTCTCCCTTCATCCATCCTCACCATGTGCCCAAACCGTCTCAGAACACTCGAATCCACTCTGTCCCAAAATTTCTTAACCATCACCGTTCTGATTCAAACAACGTCCTAGGGGATCAGGTCTCTCAACGCAACTACAGCTGTGCTCATAAAACATTTCATCTCAAAAACATTCAACCTTCTTCACTCCTCTGCTCTCACCCCCAAAGGCTCAGCCCCGTAGAGCACTGTTGGGACAACTGTTATGATCAGCCTCCGCTGGCACATATTTTAGAAAACGTCGCTAACCAAACATTACCACCAACAGCTGCGTAGTGTGTGCCCCTAAAAACAGTGTAGGCCTTAGGCCTGTTAACCCTAGCTTAAGTTACATGAAGAAATCCCTTGCCTTGCATATTTTTAATTCCCCTCCGATGTTTGTTTAGAGAAAAATGTGGTCCCCATGTGGATCGTATGACGTAAGAGACGTTGACGAGTATCAGGAGGTGGGAGGAGCCAACAAAATCCGCTAACGGCCTAAATTGTAGGTGTACCAATGAGGTCAGGGTATTAGGACGTCCCGCCTCGGTAGATGATCCAAATAGGTGAATGGTCTCCTTATTTGAGGATCACTTCATACACATAAACAAAGGCAATCTCACATATCATTTCAGGGAGGAGACCTGAACTACAGAGCTCAGAAACTTTCCATCAGCTGCAGCCATCGGGTATAGGGCAGACAGACTCCATCAGCTGAAGCCTTCGGGTGTAGGGCTCTACACTTACGCTCTACGCTCCCGCTCTACGCTCGTATAACACTTAATACATTTATTTTTGCTGGTCTTTTACACTTTTGTTCCGTTGTGTCCGTTATATTACCTTCAATGTTTGGTGCTATAGGACGAGATCAACTATTGTCATGTTACCTTGTTCCAATTCAATTCTAAAATAATATTATAAAAACACTGTTTAATCATTCCCACCTTGCGTTCAACCCGATTATAACAACATGAAAAATATTTACCATAACACAACAACATTCTCATACAACTCTCTCTTTTCTTCCACCCCCAACGTCCTACAGCTCATTACACTCTTCAGTTCACACATCACATTACACCCCTCCTTCAGTCGCGCCTTCACTTCAGTTTCCACAAGTTCAGTCACCTCCACATGGGAGCCCAGATACTTGAAACAGCTCTCCATTTAGGAGGACTCTAATTTTGCTCTCATCCACAGTCATCGAGCACCTCATTACTTCACTTTTACCTACATTCACTCGAAGCTTCCTCCTCTCACACACTCTGCTAACTCAGATACTAGCCTACATTGCTCCTCCTCTAAATCCGCCACCAGCGCCGTATCATCCGTAAATAGCAACTGGCTCAACTGCCAACTTCGCCCATTCGCTTCCAACTACTCAACTCCACGACCCAGTACACTAGCGTTTACCTCCCAGACCACTCCATCCAAATAGAGATTGAATTGTCATGTCTCAGTCCCTCTTTCACTAGGAACCAATCACTCACCTCGCTTCCAACTCTGACACATACCCGTCTGATAACATATAAACTCTGCTCCTCATTCGACAGATATCCGTAGACTCTACACAAACGCAAAACCCTCCACAGCGCTTCCCTGTCAATCCTGTCGTACGCCTTTTCCAGATCCATGCAGGCCCAGAACACATCATTTCCCTTTGAAAGGTACTTTTCACAGACCTGTCTTACTGCAAAAATCTGATCGGCACACCATCTACCACTCCGAAAACATCACTCTTCCTCTCCAATTGCACAGTCCGCAAAGTCTAATCCTTTTGCTCAACACTCCGTACAACTTACCAACTGCACATAACAGATTGATACCTGTCCAGTTGCAGCATTAATTTTTATCTCCTCTGCCCTTATACAGCGGAACAATGCAAGCATTGAGCCACTAAATCGGTACCCCGCCCGCCACAAAACACAAGTTCAGTGGCTCACCAACCATTCGACAATCGTTATTCCACCCTTTGTCAGGCACGCGGTCACAACGACATCCAACTCAGGGGCTTTCCATGCTTTCATCACCTAGACCGCCTCCTTTGATTTGAGCCTCATTTCCACCGGAGCCTCAACGTGATAATAGGCTCCCCCGTAGGGGACTATCCACAATCTCCTGCACCTCTTTCCAGGTAATGTCTGCCACAAATCTTACTCCCAAAGCTGGCATCCGAACATCACCAACCACAGCAACAGTTTCAGCCTCTCTGTCATCCTCGGCATTCAACAGTCCATCAAAATACTCGGCCCACCTCTTCCGTAAATCACCACTTTCCAACAGTAACTGGTCGTTTTCATCTTTCACCATCTCCCACTTTCCGATCTATCCTTTTCTCTCCCTCTTCACCTCATTCCAGAACATCTATTTGTTCTCTTTAAAATTTTGGCACAATCGTCTACATAACCTGACATCAGCGTCCTTTATTGCTCTCCTCACTACCCGTTCATTCGATTTTCATCTCTTTGAAGCTTGCAAAGGCCACCACCGGCTTCACCTGTAACCACTCCTCAAACGCTCTTCTTTTTTCCGCGCCAACGCCAGTTTGACCTCCACGTTCCACCATTCGCAACCCTTCCTTCTGAACCCGCACATACGGCGCACGCAACACATATCCTTCGCACATCTCACCAACGCACTTCTTAACGTCTCCCATTCTTCCTCCACATCTCTCAGGTCATGTCCTCTCACGTTGTCATATTCCTCCCTGAACGCCTGCTTTAGCTCCTAAGCTCTGCTTCTCACATTCATTTCACTAATTTTCCCTACATCTTTTTGTCCTCCCTCTCTTTTGTATCCCTCCCACCTCTTCCACCAGCAGATTTGCAGACACTCCTCCACCCTCCCCTCTCAACACCCGCACATCCAACAGCCTCCTCACCATTCTCCTCGAACTCAACACAAAATCCATCAGCGCTCTCTCCAGCACTGCACTAGGTGCCATCCTTACCCATGTGTACATGTGTATATCTCGCTTCTTGAACAAAGTGTTTCCAACCACCAAATCCTGCTCCATACACAGACCTATCAGGTTTTCTCCAGTGTCGTTTCTACCGGGAACGCCATACCTTCATATCACATTCCCCACTACTACATCTACAACTCTCGCATTAAGGTCACCCACTACATCCACATTAAATTGACCTCCACAACTCTCAATACGCTCACTGAGGAGAGTCCAAAATTGCTCCCTCTCCTCTTCACTTCTCTCGCTGCCCGGATCGTATGCACTCTCAAATACCCGGCTTTCTACGCCCAAGATGACTTTCACCCACATCAATCTTGAGGACATCTCCTTACACTCGGTAACGCTACTAGCCAACCGATCAATCAATATCAACACCCTACATACTCGTGCCCAGCTTTTCTCGACACCAGACTTTCTTCCACTTACCACACTAACTCACATTCGCCCCCACCTTTCAACTTCGTCTCACTCAGCGCCAACATATCAAACTTCCTCCTCACAAACCTCTCGTCAATCTTTTTCCTCTTTACTTTGTTCGTACTACGGTCACGCACATTCAGCGACCCTAACAATAGGGGTTCGGTGAGACGTGAGCCTCTCCTGCCCCCCATCGTCTTGCCTTTTTTGAGGAAGGGTTTTTCAGGGAACGAGATTCCTTGTCCCGTCGTAAAGCTCCTTTTAGTCGCTTTCACGTGACGCAGGGTTACGGTAGCACGATTCTACTCCTGGCTACGAGGCGCTCTTTTAGTCGCCTTCTACGACACGCAGTGGTTACGGTAGCAAGATTCTACGCCCCGGCTATAAGGCTATTTTACTCTTTTGATTAATCTTTGAATTTCTTTAGCACATAGTTCAATATACCACCCTTTATACTATTATTTATAGGGAACGATTTTTTCACGAAAAAATATTTCATCCAAACAATATTCACCATTTCGATATGTTCAACTTACGAATGTATTTACACAAGTGCCGTCAGATATGTGCAAACTGCAATGTGGTCACGAACAAGATTTTAGTGATAAATCGTAGTGCATCTCAAGCTTTATTTTGTCATGTTAAGGAAAATCATTGCCAACAAATATCGTGCAGGAGATGTTGATGAAGACTTCCTGTCTTTCACAAGGCGGCTATTCAATTACAAATGTAACAAATGAAACTAAACCTTAATTTCATATGATAATTTATGGGAAATACTAGTCCGTAAAAATGCCGTATTTCACTAATTTGTGATTTCAAGATTTCATGCAATAACATTTTCCCGTTTATTGCAGATAGGACCTTGTGCGACAACTGTACTGAGATCCATTGCGCCGTCACTCGTCAGCAGTTCTGCTCTCCAGCCCTGTCATCACATGTAGGCTGGACAGACTCTGCCCTCAGCTATCCTGTCTAGTCCCGGCAGCTCAGGCGTGTTGAGCATTGGTGATCATCTTTAGCTTTATCAGAGCAGTCTACAGCAGCTTTTTTCGAGATAACACTGTACGGTTATCGCCGTCCAGTAGCCTCTCTACGAGTATGACAGCGTTGGCATGACTGACCCTGAAGAAGTGAGCGTCCCGTGTCCGTACTCGCTGAAGAAGGTGTTCCAGTCAACAGAAAGAAACAGGTTCAGCAGCTGTCGCAACTCGGCGAAGCACAGCACCAGCGCACCCTCCTCCAGACCCGGCACAGGCTCGCTGGCCGAAAACTGCTTGCAATGCGAGCACAGCCAAGCAGGCGTACGACACCTGTTTGACTGTGTCAGCTAGCAGCAGCGTCACCAGACTGCGGGCGATGTGCTGGCATGGAGATGTCTGCACGCCGTCCCGCCACACGCACGAAAAGGCTGGTAAAGGCCGATATAGTGGCGCTAAGAGAGTCTATGAACTCGGCCACGAAGGAGCTGATGTGTCCAGTGGCCTTCACCAGCATCTAGTCGTAATTGGCCAGGTCCAGGAACTGATGCAGCTTGCGCCGCAGAGTGGCGTAAATCTGCTCTTCAGCCTAGCCACGGATATCCTTGAACATCGCATTGCCCTGGAGGCTGACGACTGTAAAAGGCGCTTTGCCTCCCATGGACCCCTGAACCAACCCGGCGTTGGCGATGCTGGTGTTGCCTCCACCGCTTCTTCAAGTTAGCCTGGCGACGTAGCTCTCGAGCATAGTTGATGGTGATCTGTATAAGCGGCAGCAGCCCTAGCACAGGCCTCTTAATTTGGAAGGCTATGCAGCCTGAGAGGTTGCGAGTGAGGAGTAGATTGGTAGATCGCCGTTCCATTTCCTCCTTGCTGCTCTCACTTGACGAAAAATTCTACGAAATTTGTCGATAGGCGGCGATGTAGTTCTTGACCTGACGGTAGACCTTTGTCACCATTAGGCTGAATGGTAACTGCTTGGGGAAAGGCTGGACCTCCAACGCTGGGTCTTGGTAAGGGAACACCTGCATGATGTTATGGTACTCCTGGCTGGTCTCCACAGTGATTTGATAATAATTATCCTCGTCGAAGATTTTTAGGAACACCTGATGCCACTTGGTCGTGCACTCTTCGTTGTGGTGGTCCCTCATCTCCAACAGCAGACAGCAGCTCGTGGATACACGGCACCGGGTAGCCGTACGCCTGAAGCGTGCGTGCGAAGAGCATGATCAGCTCACCGTTGCCAGGCACAAAAGCAGTGTTGGTGATGCAGGACGCCTGGTTACGAATATTGTTCTGTGAATAAGATTTACAATTGTGCATTCCAATTGAAGTAATGTTGCGCCAGGACGTCATTGTGAACTTCAAAATTGTTTTTTTCTGGTGATCTAGATAACTATTCTTATATTTCAGAACTGTATTCACCCGCTTTCCGTCGAATAACCAATCTAGATATCAGTCACTGATGGACACATTTACTTTTACTCGCCGTGTAGTTAGAGTTTGGGAATAATATCTTAAAATATCACCGACGACTGACCAACATTTATCAAAACTATATTTTGTCTATCCAAAAAAAAAATACGTTCTGCAATCACTATCTCGCTAATGAAACTAAATGTATTGTCATTTTGGCCTATTTGTTCTCTTCTCTTTCAAATTCTCGAAAGTAAATAAAAAAAATGAACATTTCATTCATACAATAAATTTCATATACTGATCTTATTTCAATTAAAATGTATTGGTGCTTAAACATGCCCAATCCTTTTCTCTCCTTGACTTCGTGAAGTTTATAAATATAAAATGAAGATTTTTCCAATCGCTCAAATAGAGTTCGAACTCGAAAAAAAAATCAAACATATGTCAATTGCCTTGGCGATAAAATACTTTATATAAATTTATAAATTACAAACAAAGCATTGACTTGACAATATTATTAAATCTTGTAGTCTCGCATGAAAGATTTTCCCTTCCGGGAGAATATTATGTGATGGATTAGAAATTGTGGATGATTTAGACTAGATAAATAAATTTAAAAATGAGCATCTGGACAGACAGCTTGACCCCGCAATGACGCTTAATTTGTTCGGCCTATCACATAAGTTTTGCACCATAAAAAAATTGAGTTTAAAAAATCACTTTGGTCAAGTTTCCTTCCTGTCAAAATTTCTTGTTCAGCCTGCTAAGCAATGGTAAATCTATTTACCCAAGTTATTAAGAATTCTTCGGAGGCAGGAAGGATCCTTCTTCGATTCCCACAGGTGCGTCACAATTATTCCTGTATTTAATCCAGTGACCCATAAATAACAAAATTTTATGGTGAGATGCATGAAATCAGTTTGACTAACCGTGGTAATTGTATTGACCAATTCAACATATATTAATGATGCACTCAATGAAAAACAGCAATGCATCAGTGTATTTATTGACTTACAAAGAGCCTTTGATACTGTCAACTTGATACTGTTTTTGGGGATAGGAAGACTATCTCATGAATCGTCACCAATGCGTATACATGGTTTTAATTATATAATTGAATACCATTTATATTTGTGTTCAGCAGGGTGGTAACGTGGGGCCATGACTGTTTTTGTTTTATATTAGCGATTTCCCATTGTTTACTCTAAATTGTCATATCTTCTCTTCTCTGGCAAATTGACGTTTTCAGCCAGACAAAGCAACTATGAACCAATGTTAACCGAAATTAAAAACTCAACTCAATGAAAGTAGGCCCTGGGCTCTTATCAATAGGTGGTCTATAAGCGAGGATTAAAAAGTTATGCTTTTTTAAACCAGAGGTAAGGGTCTAATCGCCACATGAACGTATATTTCTGGCTCTACACGTGGACTGAGATTTGCAATTGGACGAGTTTATCTTGGAAAACTAAACAAAAAAAAATATTGAACAAAATCAGTTCATATGTTCCAGAAAAAGCCGTGGTAGATTTGTGTTGTAGCCTCGTCTGACACACTTATTTCAATGTCGTTTGGGACGAAACTGATGCTGCCACCTTAGCGCTTTAAAAGTAGCTACTACATGGTAAAAGTCCGCATCATAAGCAGCCTGCCTTTTTTAGCTTACAGTGACCACAATTTTCACAGTGTAACTTTCCCTAAATTAAATGACATCCACCGTTACTGCATAGCTTATACTTTATGCATTAAAATAAAATGTTAATTATATATCTTCTAACAGAAACATATGTTTACCAACCTATTACTTGTCGCTCACTTTGCACATAGCTTATCTTGCCGTCCCGAGGATGTGGGCTTCCTACCTTCCTATCTTAGGGAGCTTAGCGCGACGAACAGGTTTAAGAAGACACTTTAGAGATTCATTATTTACTCTTATATTAACGTAGTAGTAACGTATTAGTTGATGGAGACATCATAGATATTCGTATCCGTTCTTTTTAGTTGCTTGATTACACTGTTTTAAAGGATGTTTTTTCAGCTGTACTGTAGCGAAGAAGGTTTCGATGGCAAATTTGAATTCGCAGAGGTCTTGATTGTTGATATTTATGTATATTTTCAACTTTGGTAAATTTTATTATTGCATGAAAAACACAGGTTCGAATTTTGATATAGATTAGAATATGAACAAATTACTTTGACATTCTCGTGTCACGAGTAAGTCAATCTTGGATATCATCAAATAAGTTACAAATACCACGATAAGAACATTAAATAGAAACAAAATAAACGATGATGAGTGGTTCTCAATACAAAACGGTACCACGACTTCCAAGAATTGATCAATGAAAAAAATTTCTTCGTTTATTTTACCTTTTTCTTACCTCCAAGATTTCATGTTAGCGGGTAAGATTTTTTTACAAGGAATCTGTTTTTCAGTTCAAAACATTCAGTTCAAACATGCTATTGTTTGCAAAAATAATGTAATATCGATTCAACTAACGGTGCATTCCGGTGCACAGAAACCTCAAGCTTTCTTTCCCTAACAGGTCTCGATCGCTCGTCCTCCACACTGGGAACTCTGCTCTCCGGCATTAAACAGCCTCGCGATGAACTTGATAGGGATTTTTCTGATGATTGTTCTATGCAGTGTTCGAACGCATTTTTTTTATTATTATTTAAATTTGCTCACTCTGTTGTTTTATTTCGGTGCCAATGAGGCACTTTTCAATGAATCCCTTTATAAGTTTGTAATATTCTGTGCTCCATCCCAACCTTCACAAGACCCATCCCAATGTTTTCGATTTAGAATTATTACAAAAAAGCATACAATCATGATGCATCCTATAATGTAAGCAAATTATTGAGTGCGCCTATGGTCGAAAACGTAAATTTTGAATCTTACAAATTGCAGTATCTAACATCAGGCATCACATGTTATTTTGCGAAGAAATTAGTCGCTATGTCGTTCTGCCAGTGAAACGTTAACAGATAACGGTGCTGTTCAAAATTTATCGAACATGGAAAGATCCATTACATATACGTTGAGTGGCTAGATTTATCTGAAAACGCTATAACAAAATTTCAGGAGTCTGTTTATGGACAATTTTTTCACTGGTACTTTTATCAGTGCTCTCTCCCCCAGTGCCCTATTGTTCACGACCCTGCTCCCCCCCCCCCCCCCCCTCGAGCCCCTTGCTCATCCTCCTGCGAACAATGCAGCCCCTCGGGATGCTCTTGAGTGCTGCTGAGACATGGACCAACGATCTGGGCCTCGCTTTTTTCAGTAGCGAAATTAAAAATAATGGAAATTATATGAAGTTTCATTGGTGAGCTAATGCATCCCAATGTGCTCCAAATCCACATTGGGGTGAATTGATGATTATTCATTCTATAGATCATTAACACTTTATTTTAGTATTCTATGATTTCTTCTTTCTTTAGCTCTATTATTTTTCTCTGCCTTTTTCATGATGATAAATTTTGCGTGGGGTTTTATTAT
>SDVV010007137.1:0-17968 GCA_016164225.1 Gammarus roeselii
ATATCAATAAATTTTCGATCACCCGATGCATTTTCACAATTTGTTTATCTGTTTCTCAGCAATGTGTCCAGTCACTCGAAGCAGAATTCTTTTATATTCGAAATGAAAGAAGTCCTAGCTATTAGAAGGAAGAAAAAAAGCGTTACTTGGCGATAAAATGATACGATCTTGGATGTTATTATCACACAGTAACGCTTATATATTCTGAATAGTTGATATTACGAAAGCAAACAAATTTAGATTCCCAACCCCGCCGGCCAGTCCATGGACGGGTGCTGCCACTAAAATTAGATTCAATGGATATGAGTCGAGAATGCTTCAGCCAAAAGATGATCCAGAATCACACCAGATGTATTCACACTGAACACTACTTGCAAATGGCTTCCACGACTCCGCTAGGAGCAGTTAATATGGTCATTATTAAAATTCAACATTGAAGAAAATTCTGACCACATCATAAATTTTATTCAGTGAATAAAAATCCCTACGTTTGTTTTCTCTGTCGTTCAATGATTAACCCTGCCAAAGATATACCTATATTCGGACATCGAACTGAGGTCACATTTGTTGCCTCTATTACTGGTAACTAAGAAACTAAGGTAATACTTGTTGCTTCTATCACCGGTAACTAAGGAATTAAGGTCATATTTTTTGCTCCTATTATTGGTATAGAAATCTTGAAGTTTAGGTACTCTCTTAAACCTGTATTGTTGTGGTGATTAATTTGTATTTGAAATAAATGATGAAACGGTAGCAGTTTTGACATTGAAAACAAAACACATTTGTTTAAATACTGCTCATGCTAAGCAATTCGCAGACGGCTTTCTCCATCCCATCTCTTGTCCTTCATTTTCTTTTAGTGTCACAACAACATCATATGCCAAAATGTGACACAGCCAACATTGAATGTCTATGTCTTTGTAGTTCCATATATCACTGTTAGACAGGCGGGGCATGGCGAGTCAACCGCCCGTACAACAGCAGTTGCACAGTTTTTACAGTTGAGCAGCGCAATAACACACTGGTAGTATGGGGCAGTAAATGACCCACTCTACCTCCCACTAGCTTTTACAGTATTTACAGTTGAGCAAGGGAACGTAATGCCAACTGTCACGGGCACTAAACGAGTCTCGCTACCGTGCAACAGGAGGACGGGTGCCACTGCCTGCCACTGACTGTCAGGGGCACTAAACGAGCCTCGCTACCGTGCGACAGCAGGACGGGTGCCACTGCCTGCCACTGACTGTCACGGGCACTGAACGAGTCTCGCTACCGTTCAACAGGAGGACGGGTGCCACTGCCTGTCACTGACTGTCACGGACACTAAATGAGCCTCGCTACCGTGCAACAGGAGAACGGGTGTCACTGCCTGCCACTGACTGTCACGGGCACTAAACGAGCCTCGCTACCGTACAACAGGAGGATGGGTGCCACTGCCTACCACTGACTGTCACGGGCACTAAACGAGCCCCGCTACCGTGCAACAGCAGGACGAGTGCCGCTGCCTGCCACTGACTGTCACGGGCACTAAACGAGCCCCGCTACCGTGCAACAGGAGGATGGGTGCCACTGCCTGCCACTGGTTGTGGACAGAACAAGCATCCAGGCTTGTGCCAGCACACACAGCTTGTGCAGCACCGTATGGTGAGGCGCTCGCAGCTGATGAGTGGTAAATGATCCACTTTACCAGCCATTTGCAACTACGCTCTATTTGTAAAGGATGTTGGTTTCGAACAATGGTCGGAAAGTCGTTCAGGTCACCTCTCATGAATGGAGTTTGTATTCCAAACGACTCATTTACAGTGTCCACACAGATCATGTCTAACTACTTACGTTTCAATTTCAATAGTCATATAACTTAGTCCATCTCAATGGCGCTAGCAATTTTATTAAAGTACGTTTTCGATCATAATCTCTGCAATACGAACGACATAATAAAAGGAAACTTTGATAATTGGTCTTCAAACATGAACGAATGATATCATGACCAAACTAAATGAAATTCGAAACTGCACCACGTGAACGAAATTTAGTTGAAAATCGTAATTATTCAGATAGCCAAATAAACTCAGGCCAACTCTAGGGAAGTGAATCAAACTCACTGCAGCCAGCGAAGGCTGCAGTTGCATTTAATTCTTTCGTGAGCCTAAAAAATGGGAGAAGTTCCTTCAAGTGAGAAAATGGTGGGCTTTTGGGAGATTCCTTCTTACGAGCAGCTGCAAACATTTCCATCCTTCTTGCTGCTGATTGATGATGGAGCTCCAGCACGGAAAGCGAAGACAGGTCGAGCTGTACAACATAGACAGGGCATCACAAGACGATCTCAGGTTAGTGCTAGGAATATCCGTCTGGAAGAAACTCCGTTATTGTCTCAAGGAATATCTTGACGAAAAAGCAAGACGTGTCTTTCCAACCATTATTTTAAGTTCATGGTGTTCAATCGTGCCGTAATTGTTTCTCGTCAAGGCTGGTATTGAATACCACATTTTTTTTCTCAATTTATTACGTTGGAAAAGCAATGATCGGATGATTTTAGTAGTTTATAAAACCTGCACATGTAATGAAATCGATCTAAGGTCAAATAGTGCTTTGATGACAACATCCAACAGCCTAAGGAGGGTACCAGGTCTCATACATGAGGACATTCAGCTTCGTTGTGAAACTGAGACCCAGACCAGCATCAAATCGAGGGCCAACAGACATCGACCACATGGCAACTATACTAACGTCGTCTGTTCCTGAAACTTGATTCAATTTACTGTTCATCCTTCAGAAGAAGACAGAGACTGATTTTAACGAGATAAATAAATATGATCCATAACCAGCTGGAGCACACAGGGCTGGAGCCGGGGTCTCCAACATCACAACCCGCTGGCTGGCGCACACAGGTCTGGAGCCGGGGTCTCCAGCATCACAACCTGCTGGCTGGCGCACACAGGTCTGGAGCCGAGGTCTCCAGCATCACAACCCGCTGGCTGGCTCACACAGGGCTGGAGCCGAGGTCTCCATCATTTGGACTGATTTTGACCCCATTAAAAGAGGATCGAAGGCTTACTGATCATATTGAAACTGGATCACCAGCAAACCTATTACTAAGGCAGGAGAAGGCACTCTAAGGAAGGAGAAGGAAGTATAGCAACGATCCAGCAATCCTATTACAAAGGCGGCAGAAGGCACTCTAAAGCAGGAGAAGGCAGTATTTCGACGATTCAAAGATTAACCATTAGTTTCGTTATAACAGGATGACAAATGACAGAACAGTCACCTCCCAGAGATTACTGGTGGCAGTCCTGAGCTGTGCTGCGGGCAACACTTAATACTTTATTAACATTTAAATGCATTTATAATAATGGTAGTAAATAAATTTACATTTATTATCAAGGAAAAAAAAAAATATTTTTTTGAGAACTTTATCTATCCGCAATTATACAGTCTAGTTTACCGTCTAAAGTTTCGTCGTGTGTCCGAAGTTGAATAAATAGTAGTCTGAGATACTCTTGGCTGACTTCGATTATAAAAAATAACAAGTGATATTCGATTGCAAATTGTTGACGTTCATTCAGATTGGACTTTTGACTTCTGTTGAAATGTTGTTCTCTCACAGTACGATTTTTAGATTTTAGTAATTAAAACCTTATTATCATTACCTGAACCTTCGTGTTCGTTAATTTGCAGCATAATTTATTTTAAAGTTCAGTAAATATGATAACAATAATTCTTAGATGAGTAATGAGGTTTCTGTTGATTCTGTTTTTCATCTAGTCAATTAGAATATCCTTTAAATCTTGATCTGGCACCTCAATATAAACCGTAGGGTCGTCATACATCTCTGAAGAACGTTACCATATTTTAGGCCACCCGCAGATCCCACGTTCCTGTTCATATTAGGAAAATTTTAAAACCGTAAACTTCTTTGGAAAAGTAGATATTTTTATCCGTAGGAATGTTTCATTATACTTTTATTTAATTCGTGTTCAAGGGTAAAAATGAGTCATTATTTGCAAAATTTGTTATCAAAAATAAAACATTTGATATGAATATTAACCTTGCTTATAAACCACTCGCTCCTGTTAAAATTACAAATATTACGCTCAAACTGAGTTGAACCTTCTGCTATTTTGATACAGAATACCGCTCAGAAGAATATAACAGCCCAAAACGACAAAATCTCTGGTTGGTGGCGCCTGAAGTTGTGCATCACGGGGCAGGGGTTGCATATAGCATGAGATCACGGCGGGCTTGGTGCCAGTTATAAAGAAGTTGTCCTGGCGACGCGGCAAGGCTGGGTCTGCTGCCACGGCGGTGTGAGGGATCATTGCCTGCGTTCACAGGGCGCTAGGAGGATCATAAATGTATTTGTGTGATTGTGTAGGAGGGTCAGGCGGTTTCGCCTGTTCGTTGCCTGCCATTACCGTGCGAGTGATGAACGCATTCATTTACACGGTGTTAGGAGGATTTGAAGCGTAAGTGTGGTAGTGTTGATGGCAGAGTAAGGACTGCCCTTCCATCGCTCCCTTACTCAGCCACTGGTTGCATGCGATAACGACAATATTCTTGGTAAATCAAAGGTCAAATATTGAGGCTCATGACAGAATAAAGCCTGGGTCTGATCTTAATGAAATAAAAGTACACACAGACCTAATGTTCGATATCAATTCGATGGATTTTATTATTGATTAGAAATCTCAAATAAAATAATAAATCTAACAGCTGTTCTTCATCAACCCCTTCGTCTTGATTTCTTCACAACCAGACACTGAAAAGTAAATGGTCAAAGCCATGCGCTGGCCTGCGGTCTCCCAGTGTCGAAAAACAACTAAAGTGTATAAAGGACGCCGCAAACTCTCGTAAAGTGTAGCTTATTGATCCACGTTCACGCCGCTCATACCTGAGAGGTGCCACCTGTTAAACCATGGACATTGTTCATGACTGCACTACTTCGTGAACGCGGGTACAATGTCGCACCTACTCCCTGATGACCGTGCTGTAGTAGCCGGTTTTATTAACGAGTTTGTTTAGGCAATTACAATCATTCCAGAGTCGTGGTGGTTACTGGGACGTTGACGAGTAAACACGAGGACGTTGATGAGTAAACACTAGGACGTTAAACTGACAGGACGATGCTATTACTGGGACGTTGATGAGTAAACACTAGGACGTTTGATGAGTAAACACTGGGACGTTGATGAGTAAACACTACGACGTAAAGCTGACAGAACGCTGTTATTACTGGGGCGTTGATGTGTAAACACTAGGACGTAAAGCTGGCAGGACGCTGTTATTACTGGGGCGTTGATGTGTAAACACTAGGACGTAAAGCTGGCAGGACGCTGTTATTACTAGGACGTTGACGAGTAACCACGAGGATGTACAACTTACTGAACCAAATGAAGTTGTTGACCTTGCTGCCACTATCATAACGGTATTATTGATTCTGCTGCCACTATCATCACTTGAATGATGTAACAAGCAACAAGATAATTATAAATTAATATTAAAAGTATGATAAAGCTGAAATTTTCAGGCTCTTCTTTATATCAGAGTAAACCTTTAAAGAATTACCCGATACAGCTCGTCCACATTTCAGCCACCAGCAAGATCTTGTAAGCAGACTCAGCTTAATAGTTTGATTTCGAGAAACAACGAATGGAATGATTGATAATATGGAGCTGACTAGACTTCGTGGCAACGATCTTTGATAGTTAGACTTCCTTTTATCGACTATACGTCCTTGTATCGATTATACATACTGTATCGATTATACATCCTTTCATCGATTATACATCCTTCAAACGATTATACATCCTTATATCGATTATACATCCTTCTGTCGATTATACATTCTTTTATCGATTATACATCCTTTAAACGATTATACATCCTTCTATCGATTATACATCCTTCTATCGATTATACATCCTTTTATCGGTTATACATCCTTTTATTGATCATACATCCTTATATCGATAATACATCTTCTATTATTTATACATTCTTTTATCGATTATACATCCTTTTATCTTTTGGAAACATGTCAACTCAACTGATGAGTGTTCGAATGTTATGGGAATGTTATATTACGAATGTTATATTACGAATGTTATGGGAGGCTGAGGGGTTGATGTTCACGAATGCAAGGGGGCCCGAAACAATTTTTTTAACAATTTCTGCCTCACTCTCCAATGAAAAAAATGTATTACCTGAGGTTTGTTCCCAAGATGCATTTTGGTTAGTAGCGTTTCCCAACGGCAGCTACATTTAGGCTCTTATACTTCACTGTTTTGGAACTAGCACAGCTTTTTCTTCAACCTAGCAATAAATAATATTTCATACTGTCTAGCGAGAATTGGCCCGTTGACGATGACATTGGAATGTCAAATGAAAAACAATGGAAAAGAAGCACTTTTCTTTGCTTCAGTTGGGAATACCAATTCCATGAAGGTCGGTATGTCCGCTACTATTTTTGTGCTCTCGCAATTCTGGTGTGCTGTGTCACTTGTGCCTCCTGTCCTGATCTGTACTCTCACAGCAAGCGTGGGGAGAGGATGTGCCGTGGAGTAGTCCCAGGAACGGCAGCAGTGTGTGCTAAATTAATATAGAGCGATAGGGGTATACTATGAAGGCTCCCACTCTCACACCAAGAAGTCATCACAAGAGTATAAAAAAAAATGTTGTTGTTCATAAAAAAGTTAATGGGAAATTTGAGTTTACAAGTGACTAATTACAGTTCACAATTGCCTCTAGTGAAGTGAAGAGCCAACATTCGTTTCTCCATCAGAGCTTGTCCCTAGCCCTGTCCTACCATAACCGCCATTCTGTTTATCCTGATACCGGTGCTCTTGCTGCCCCACAATGCACTTCTCCTTCACACCCCTCCCCACACGACACTTGTCACGCACCCATCAGGCTACACACCAGACACTCGCATATAACACGGTTTAGTCAACCCTTGGACCTAGTGTTACATGACATCACATCTCGTAACGCAAGTATCCTGAACCAAGTCCAGCAACAGCAATCATTCAACGCTACCTGCCTGAATAGTCCACAAGCACAATCAAGAGGTTCAGCAGTCGAAAGTGTTTTAGTCCTCTACTTTTTACACTTCATTTATTCCCTATACTGAACGTCTTTTAGCACCTCAAGTCATAATCTGTAAAGTTTCCTTCCTTCATTGAGAGAGGAACTAGTGTATGCACATCAACCCACATTTAGCATTCTCGATGGAAAACCTGTTCTGTATATTTTTCAATTCTCTATAGTGTTTCTTGTAACGTTTAGGTTAAAATACCCTGGAACCGTTGTCAAGTATATCTCCTACTTGTCGCTCTCGTATCATAGTGAACAGTCAGCATTCCTATGTGGGTATCCTATAGAAGAGCGAGCCATATGTTTACTCTCTTACCCGTGGGAGGGCTGACTTAGCACGCCGATATCTGATGAATTTAAGCCGGGATCTAAAATTCTCCATCACAGTGAAGTTTTTTGTGGGTCAATGAGAAGGAAAGAACGATGAGAGGGACGCCCTTGGACCTGTAACGAGGAGCAAAAAAAATTGGTGCATGCAAAATCGCCAAAATTAGTTAAATTTATAAAAAAGAAAAATATCCTTGAGATAAAAAAATTATCGGCCAATATCATTGCTGCACGTCGTAAGTAAAGTTTTTGAAAAAGTATATCATGCAGGACTAAATACTGATTTTGTCTCCAATAACCTGCTTAGCCGTTATCAATTTGGCTTCCAGGCTTTCCGGAATAGAAAGCATACACTATTACAATTTGCTAGAGACGTTGATGATGGGGTTGATAATGGGAAAGCTACTGCTGCAACTTTGATGGACCTTAGCAAAGCCTTGGATTGCGTGCATCATGATTGTTACACCATTATGGAGATGGTTCCCAAGGCAAAATATTGATTTAAAAAAAAATTCTCGATAGAAAACACTTATTGAGTTGGAATAAACAATCATCTGTTAGTACGCTAAATATAAAATTGGTTTACATTTCAAACTGTCAGCCATCCAATAAGCTGATGATAAATGTCGACATGACGCAGGTCATGATATTTTCCCAGAGCCAAAAAAAACTGTCTTAACATACAAATCGAATTGAATGGTCAACCGCAAAGCAAAGCGGTTGAACAACCGTAAAACTGAACGGTTGTCATCTAATCACGTGTCAGCCAACTACACACACTCACGGCCTACACCCCTCCTACTGTCATGTAATCACGTGTCAGCCAACTACACACACTCACAGCCTACACCCCTCCTACTGTAATGTAATCACGTGCCAGCCAACTACACACACTCACGGCCTACACTCCTCCTACTGTCATGTAATAATCACGTGTCAGCCATTTACACACACTCACAGCCTACACTCCTCCTACTGTAATGTAATCACGTGTCAGCCAACTACACACACTCACGGCCTACACCCCTCCTACTGTCATGTAATCACGTGTCAGCCAACTACACACACTCACGGCCTGAGCCTTCCCTAACGACACCCGACCACACACCCACAGCCTGCGGCTCTGCTACCGACAGCTGATCACATAACATTCAACTACATGCATTCATGGCCAACTAACACCCTTCCCGACACCTGCAATCCCGCACGCCCCCCATGCCCTGCTCCCCAAAAAGACGTTTGCCTCACAACCAACAACAGATCGGCCGTCGCTGTTTGAAGTGCGAGAGTAAAAAAAACGCAGGAGCAGCCCAAGGCAAATTATTCAATGAAGAACGCACTCACGTAGAACGCTATTAGCTTCACTCCGTCTAGCCCCAGCTTACGAGCCTATCACCTATGGCACATCACTCTGAATTTGCACACTCAACACACATACCGCTTCTCTTGCTTAATTCGTTTCATTCCTATCCGTCCTTAATCCAAGCCGCAGTACCTCAAACAAAAACATAGGCCCTCCAACCCCTCACCACATCCTTTTCACGTACCTCAGCACACCAAATTACCCCCTATCCCCATCATCTATGCCACTGCATACCACACCAAAATCTCTATACCTCAATCGAACACTTCACCCACCATCCATTAAACTGTGCACCAAATTAAACCATTTGTGCCCCATTCCTACGCTCCACCCATCATCCCCGCCGTTGCACATCAAGGTAAACACCCAGCACATCAACCAGACGCTCCACTTATTACCCATCCCACTACCCTACGTCATGCACACCACCATCAATTTCCCTGCACGTCAAACAAAACGCCCTGCAACACAACTCTAAGCTCCACCCATCATCAATGCCACTGAATACGAAATCAAACCATTCCTCCATGAACCTCTTCCCCACATATCGCTCATGACACTGCACATCAAATATAAACACCACAACTCTACGCTCCACGCTCCAGTTATGCCACTTCACGCTCATCTAAGCCCTCTATACCCCAACTCAGCGCTGCCCACCATCCCTATCAACGCACACCAAACTAAGCCCCTTGTATCCCAGCCATTATCAATGCTATTGAGAATCAGAGAACATCATTTTCCCCATCAAAGTAAACCATTTTCTTCATCAAAGTAAACCGTTTTCCCCATCAATGTATACCATTTTCCCACAAACGCTCCCCACACCCGTTGCTCATAGACCTGTACACCATGTTAAATTTCATGCCCCTCAACCCTACGCTGCATGTCATTTACGCCACTGCACTCCAAACTAAACCGTCTTCATCCAAATCCAAAACACCATGCTCTCTATTACTATCCTAATTTTCAAAACTATGCCACCACCCCATCCACTAACGAATCATTCACTCACACGCCATTTAACATAAATTAAATACCATATTATTTGTAAATAAGTATAACCGCTCCTAACTTAATGGAATTTTGATGACAATGCTATCCGTTCACATCCTTATCACGATCTTGCACAACAAAACAGCCGACCTCTACCACTGCAAGATGCAACTCAGATACCCCAAATTACTTACACTTCAGCTCAGACCCACCATCATTCCAGACAGCCCTTTTCATCACCTTCTAAGTCAGTACCTATGCCAGCATCGCTGCCTTTCCTTCTACAGTTCCCGGAGCCTTGTATGCTGATTCAAATGGTCCTCTAACCACACGTGAAACGGGGAAACCCCGAAAAAGGAACAACGCCTCAAAAACTCCCGACACCAAGGGATATGTCTGAGGTGAGCGCATTTCCAGTCACTACCACGCTATCAGTTAGATCGATGTTAAGAAGGCAAAGGTAATAAACATCTTCCAAGTCTCACCAGCACACTTACACTTGGGCAGTGACAAAACAAATACCCCGCACGACCATAAGGTAATCACTGCGGTCCTAAGTAATCATAAGATACAATTAAAAGAAACTTCCACGGATAGCCCCTGCCTCTTTCATTTAGTAATAGAATCTTGGATGGAAAAATCGTTTACAGGTTAAATCTACACATCAACGTGTTGATTGTCGAAGTTGAAGGGGAGGTCTGTGAAAATATGCACAGCTACATAGCTATCTTTGCATTGAATTAAAACAATGATGACATCAATGTGACTTACATGAAAAATGATTTAAGTAATAACATTTATAATCATATGGGCGAATTAATGCCTACAGTTCTGAGCAATGTTCTGAGTCTTGAAATCAATATTGAAGAGGAATTCAGCTTCAGCAACGCAAGGACAACATCGTTCAAGGCAGAACAATGTATAGATGGCAGAGGGGCCCAGACACCCAAGATTCATTCACTTCAAATGTTGTCATTATATCGCACTTGTACCACTGATTTGTATTTTTTTCTTTGTAATATGGGGATTTTTCGCTTTTATAGCCATTTTTTATCCACTGCGTTTATTGGTTGGTCTTTTGCTATTTAAGAGACCAGTCAGAATGCCTCTCTCGGGGTCAGGTAGGCTCGAACCTTCAGCCTTCAGCTTCCAATTTTTCATTGACACTCAACGAATAAACGAAGGACCTAATTATTAAAACGTTTACACCAATAAATTCACTGCTTTATACAATGCACCAGATACTTGCATCTACACTGAATAAGATATGTCTGAATCGCCACGTGAGTCAAAAAATAACTTCAAGCAGCATGTGGGTCGCGGACAGAAGAGCTACGAACCACATCTACATCCACGAAACAGCAGCAGGCCAAGAAGACTGATGGCACAAGTCCCCCTGTAAACCGGATGACATGGCAAGGAACAGCCGGGGAAAGGACAAGAACCATGTGCAGGCAAAACCTATAAATGTGATCAGAATTCTGTCAAAATAGAATTAGAAAGGGGTGCATGCTAACACAGGAAGATGTTGATATACTCTGTGTTACTGAGACATTGTTGGCACCTAGTATGAATAGCAACTATAATCAGACCGATTGATACAAAGTGATCATAAAAGTTCGAGGACAAATTGGAGGCGAGAGCGAGTTTGCGTAATCCGAGTATGAGACAAAAAAAATTAATGCGCTGGGAGATGGAGACGAAGTCGACAATGTTTGGATTACTGTATACGACAGGAAAACTAAATCCTTTATTGCCGGAGCCATCACAGACCACCCAAATTCGGTAAACAATATTTTAGACTCTTAGAATACCTAATCCAAGAAGTATCTAATCTAAAATAGGTTATCTAATCCTAATCCAAAGATTACCAATTGAAATTCAATACGTGAGGATAAATCATTCAAAGATTAGAATTTTAACAGCCTATTGATAACGGAATCACAATTGATGGTAGTTGTTCATTGCTAGATCTGGTAATTACGAGCAATGGATCATCTGATCTACGTACAAGGGTCCGTTACTCGGTGGCAGACCACGGAAAACTAATCTGCGCGATCACATTGCGTAAGAATGCGCGAAAAAAACTTAAACTATTCACTAAAATTGGAACTATGGAACAGAGTTCCACCATTTAACAACAGATCAGTTTTAATTGGTAATCTTTGCATTGGGATGATGAATATTATCAATGCGCTATGAGCCAAAAATATTTTTGTAAACACTTGACGCAGTTGCACCAACAGTTACGAAGAAATTACCAAAGACCTCAAGTTAGTTGGATGTCCTGATCTCATAAAATACAAATGAACAACCTAAAAAATCGACAGGCAATATCAAAATCAGCTTTTAGTACAAACTCCACAAATAACATGGATTTAACTGATTAGTAGCAAGAAACGTGCAGACCGTCACGAGAAGAGCTTGTTTCGCATCGGACACGCATACGAAAATTTATGGCGAAAGAAAACAGAGATACACCTTGCTGAACCAGAGGAAGCAAAATATAACCTTAAACTGATATGGAACATCCTATGAAACAACGTGTTTCTACTAGCACCAGAAAAGAGTCGATTAGCTACGGACACCCGGACGAAAGAGCTGAAACTTTCAATGAGTTATTTGCGAACGTTGGAGAACACACCTTATGATGAGGTGATAGGCGAATGCAGTAAAGTATCTTCAGGTATAAATACAAACTGGGAAAAAAAAGAGCCAACTTGACACACACCACCGTTCTTTAATAAGTTACCACCTACGCAGGACACCTGGACACCAATGCAGTAAGCGGAGCAGAAATTGTCTCAAAAAATATTCACTCAAATACACAAACCCTGGGGACATGATGGCATATAGCTGCAGTGCCGACAAGGCGGGTCATCCATATACTGTCATATCTTCACCTGCTCATCAACACATTCATAGCAGCATCCACCTTCCCTCAAAATATCAAACATACTCTCATTCAAAGCGAACCATAACCAAGGGTATAAGAATGATCCCTCAAATCATAGACCCATAAGTGTTACTTCCAAAGTCTTGGAAAAATGATTTCCCGTCAATGCCTGGAATTGTAGGAAGATTAAAATCTCATTAACGACAGTCATTCAGCACATAAACGTGGGACATCTTCTGGAGACGAGCTAATCAAATTTTCCGATGTCGTCTACAAAGCAATCGACTAAAACTGTCCAACACTGCTCGTCCTGTTTGACTTCTCTAAAGCCGTTGATAGTGTGCACCACCACGACCCCTCAATGAAAAAACTCTCGCAACTGAACATTCTAACCAATTGGTTTGAAACTTAACTCATTAGCCGGGCCCAATCTGCAATGGTATACCAAGAAATTATCTCTGCTTCGAGACTCTCAAATTTTGGGTGTCCCATAGGGATCGATTCTCAGACCTGTTCTTTTACTCTAATTTGTAAGAAACACAAGTTGTGGAAGTAATGTTGACAAAGCAAATAGCAATACATACTGATGATGCTCCCTCGCTGTTCATTGAATAGGTAAACAAATTAGATGAGCTGAAGGAGAGATACAGCAACAGCGTTGACACATATGTAACTGGTATATTTCAATGAGCTATGACGTATGGCAAATAAAGCCAAGTGCATTATCCTGAGATTAAAAACAACTACATTTCAAGGCCCTTGAATTCCGTTGGTAACTGTTTTACCGTCAAAATACCTTTGGTTAGCAGTGTCAAAAGCTGGAAATTTAGCTCGATCCTAATATGTCCTTCAAACATCATGTCGAAAAATTTGCTCATGACTGAATGTGACCCTTTTGTTGCTCAATCGTATCAAAAAAAACACTCGATTTTTGAAGTTTATCGTATTCATTGCTCTGACCTTTTTACATTTAGATTGCTGACCGACGATATGGGTGAAGTGTCTGAAAACGTTGATCTACGATGCACAACGCTGCATGAACTTCATCGCATAGGTAGCTCACGACGGAGCTACCTAATCGACTGGTTAAATGTAAATGAGTGACTGGAATTTAGTCACTCATTTTCCAAAATTCAAACAAGCTTTCAAGTCCAAAGGGAATTGTTTTTTCCTATTGTAGAACAACTCACAATCGGTCAATGCAGAGAGGGAGTGACATTGTCAACAATTTCAGTACAACACAGACTGGTGCAGCACCGTTTTCAGTCTCGGGTTCAACCTTTTCAGTAATCTACCAGATAACATTCAATAATTCCACCAATCCATCTTCCTTGCAAGAAAAAATGTTCTATTCTACTGCTCACCCGTCCGCAGGTGTTTCAGAATAAATAAATAAATCTACGTCGGTGGGTAATATGTTAACAGCTGTACTACTCGGCAGAGCTGTACACTGGACCCTCACATCATGAGAGGCAAAAAACCAGGACACCTGCATTTCGAACCATTCTCATTGCGTCAAAAGGCTTGGCGTTTATACGGAATCTATCGATTATCGCGACACAAGGTATCCACGAAGCCAAGCAGTATCTGAGCTTACATGTATTTGAATAGCTGTTAGGATGTAATTCATGTAAATATGATGGGTATCGCTTTTAAAAGAGGAAGCGAACCATGTCACTAGATATCAATCGCGTAGACAGAAATTTCCACTAGTGGTGGTGTATCGCAACAAAAGGTGTGCGGAGAAACGCAGAATTTGAAATCCCTTGCATTTAGATACGTGTTGGAATGTAGCTAATGTATGTTTGTAGAATCTCTCTTCGAGGAAACTAAACCGACCATGTCACATCATAACGGGCGCTTAGCCAGAGATTTTTTTTCTCAGGGCAGCAGCGAATTTTCCAATCTTGCATTGTTCCAACCGGAAAAAAACTTTTTATTTTTCCTATACCAAACTGCACAGAAAAATGAACAAAATCCCTTTGCAATGCACTGCAAATTATAGTAGCATTTGATCAGTCGTATGCTCGTCCTGAATAGACGAGCATACGACGCAACAAATAGGGCGCGCATTTCCAAACTCCTGCTTCACTTCAAACGTCCGATTCCGTGCAGTTTGGTTTAAATACAGGAGTTGCGATTAGTATTGAGGCTTCGAAATCAGTACATGTAGGCATTTGAGTGTTCAAGAGTCGATTGACATTTTAATTAACCAATCACGACATATTCTCTCCACTGTGCGCTAGCATTAGGTAAGAAATAAGTACATATTTTTTCTTTATAAATACAACTTATAATTTCTGGTGGAGAAGTGCGATTCTCATGTCGTCACTGGAGCGGTACCTCGCTGGGTTATATTAGTTGTATTTACCTGCTCGTAGATTCCGTTTCTTTGTCATGAGCTGCAGCGAAAAGTATAAAACACGTCTCAAGATGTCGAAACGTAGATACATCCAAACCACATGGTAGAGTTTCATTCAATTTAATAAAATAGTACTTATCTTCGAGATGTTATCAGCTTTCATAGGAACTTGGACGTACTCATTTGATCCATTAAACTAGCTAACTTTATGTTCAGACAAATACCTAATCCGAAAGACGTGTACGCTGGATTTAAGGTGTATTATAGATTTACGGTTTACTTTGTATAACACCAGAAAACCACGAGGCATCTCGTGAATTAAGAAGTTTTGTATGCTCGTGTATCCCATTTTGACTTCGTTATTGGAATGCATTTTCATTATACAACGCACTGGAAAGTAAAACACCTCTCGAGATGGCGTAGATACATCCGGACCATATTCACGAGAGGAACATAAGTCATATCCAAAAATAATTGTCTCTGACATGTGTTCAGCTCTTGTAGGAACTTGAACGTACTCATTTGTTTCGTAGATCAAGCAAACTTTATGTGTAACCAAATACCTAGTTTGATAAAACTGCACCCCGGAGTTGACGTGTATTATAGATCTTAGGTATACTTTGAAAAACACAGGAATACCACGCGAATTTTCGGGAATCAAGTATTTTATTATTGCCCAATTATTATTGTCAGTTGAAATAGTCAATTGCCGTAATGCAGTAAATGTCGGTGGCCGGACTTACTAAGCCTATTTTTTTTAAATTAATGGTCCAGTGAAACTCTTTTATCTGTCTCGACGTATTAAAAATTGAGAATAGAGAATGTCCTTCAGAAATGTCCATTTGTTGGTAGGATGTAGAGTTAAACTTACTTCTCAACCCTAGTTATTAGTTACTATCAAATTCATCTAAATAGCAACTGGTGTTTTCAGAACAGTTCACGCTGATGAAGACTTGGTACGTATCATCTGTGTGTCCTGATATTTCTGTAGTTTTTTCAAATGTCATTATACCTAAGTAAATTATAAATCCTTAAAAAAAATCTTATTTGATTGACGATTCCAATCACAATATATATGCTGTAAAAGTAAGACTGACCAAATTCTCTACGCCGATATCTATGCAGATAGATTCCAATGGAGATGAGGGGAGGAAGGACAGACGCTGAGGCCAGACAATGAAATCATGTTACTCTCAGTAAAAATGAGGAAACAGATGATGAAATTCTTGATGAGGCATAACGGTAGCAGAACAGAAGTTCGAATTGCCTCTCCTAATTGTTTTGGCTTAGCGGGAAATTGTGGAGGCTATGTCGCAGACCTCTGCAAAACAACTCAGTTAGTAGCTTTGCAGGAGACGTGGCTTCATCCCTGGCAGCTTAATTTACCGTCCTCTCTGGGAGAAAAGATAGCTTCATTCTCAATTTCCTCTGTCGATGAGACGAGGGTAATCAGGGTGGGGAGGCCACATGGGGGCTTAACATTCATTTGGCAACAATCTCTGAGCCTACATACAAAAATTAGGCAGTACGATTTCAATAGAATTCTGGGTCTGAGCGTTACATTTAACGAGACCTCTGAGCTGATCTTAAATATTTACTTCCCTATCAACTCTGGTGAAAATCTGGAGGAATATCTCAGATGCATGGGTGTTCTTGGGGGTATATTGGAGAGTAGGGAAGAGCAACGAGTGTGTATTTTAGGAGATTTTAATGCCTCACCACACACAAATAGGCTCATTGAGATTGAAGAGCTATTTGCTGAGCATAATGTTGCATTTCAGGACACAAGGCTGCGGCCACCGGACACGTACACGCATGTGAATCACGGTTCTCATTCCACCTCATGGATCGATCATGTTGCTTTGTCCTCGCTGTTATTGGATGCAACAATTTCCTGTCACTTGCTGCCCGATGTTGCCTGCACGGATCACCGTGTTTTAGGGGTAGCTTTGAGTGTAGAGGGAGTGCAGACTCCCAGGCAACATAACTCTCGCCAGGTTAAGACGATTGATTGGAATTTCGATAATAAGGGACTACTGGACAGATTCTATGCTTCTTACAGATATTCCTGATAGGCTTCTCAGAGTGAATGAGGGTGCTGATAACGTAAGATTGAATGATCTGTATGGCTGTACGAGGCAGTGTATATTAATTGCAGGACGGGGTGTCTTTGGCAGTAGAAAACCGAGCAAACATAACGTCCCAGGCTGGAATGAACGAGCACGAGAACTGAATTATGCTGTACGAGACGCCGTTTTTGATGGAAATACTTCTGGAAGACCTCGGGATGTCAACTCGCGGTAGCAATGAGGATAGCAAAGTCACGGTTTCGTGGAGAACTCGCGTTTTTGAGAGAGAACGAGCAACAGATGCGTGAGCAGGCTCTTCTAGCAAAATTGCGAGAAGGTAAATGTAAAGATTTCTGGAAAGAAATTTGATCACTTAATCCTAAAAAGGAAGCACATCCACTCGCGGTGGCGGGCGTAACTGGGGAAGCAAACATTGCAAGGGTCTGGGGGGAGAATTTCCAGCACATTGCTAATTCTGTTGACACGGAAGAGAATAGAGATTGGCTGCAAAACGAACCCGATAATGTTCCTGCTGTTAACGAAATGGTTTCGGTGGCAGAGGTAAGGAGCGTTGTCAATGGCCTCAAAAATAACAAAGCTGTTGGAAATGACATACCGAGTGAAGTGTTCAATAATGCTTCCCACAGACTGACTGCAGTGCTTGCTCTCTTCCTTTCGGGCTGCATTCATGTCAAGGAGCTACCAAGAAAGGTAATGCATGTAACTGTGATTCCTCTTCTGAAATGTAAAACAAAGGACCCTTCTGATATAAATAATTATCGCCCCATTGCTATTGCCACCTCAATTTCCAAAGTTCTTGAGCAGGTTATTCTTGCAAGATTGCAAACATTTCTGTCTACCGCAAA